>WEDG01000666.1:0-76819 GCA_017591395.1 Schistocephalus solidus | reverse complement strand
TGCGCCCACAACTTCAACTCACGCATCGGCCTGGTCGGTCACCTGCGAATCCATCGCATGGAGGCTGGTGAACCAGTGCCTGGGGCTCTGACATTTAGTCGACGCGCCCGCCTTCACTGCCCTCACTGCTCCCGCACATTTACACACCACATGGGCCTATTAGGACACATGCGCCTCCACGACAACCTCCGGTAAACCACCGGAGGCTAAGCTACACCAGCGTACGACAGTTCGACCGTCGTAGTCCACCGTATGCTCCATGGGAAAGTGGAGCAGGGACGGTGACTTACGCGTGATTTAGTTTAAAGTGATAGTAGACTTGCGCTGCATCTACCGCACTCTCTCCTCCTCCCCCACCTGAGCCCGGTAACAAGACAGAGTCAAGAAGACCGGAGGCGGGAGAGGACGCAGGTGGCTGGCGCGGCTGGGTCCCCTAAGTCCAAGCCGCCCCTAGGCGTGCCACCACACCTCTATATTCGGCATTCGTTATGGGAGCGCAACCTGAATAACACCTGCCGTGCCCTAATTAGGGCACACCAGCGTACACCATCTACAGCAATACATCGACAACACCCTCACAATCACCATGTACCTGAGTTTATCACTGTTTCCTAGAAAACGTGGCTGGGAAGGCTGACAATCTGACGCTTACACAAGACCACGCCGTCGGCTCAGTGTATATGTTGTGTGTGTCTAGTTGCTGACCAGTGGACTGGGAGTCAGACGGCGATGGCTGCTCCATATACCCTGAGTTTGTGAATCCTGGTTTGTGCGTTATGGGGGCCAGGTCATGCTGTGGCGCGCGAAGAAGGGTACACCGATCCGTCACCCAATGCGCCCACTCCCAAATCAGGCAACTGACCGGCTCGGACAGTGTCTGATGATGGGGTTGAAGAGAGAGTGAGTTCAACAGCTCAGCGCTTGTTCCTCACTAAAAACAATCTGACGCGCTTAAAACTATCACGGTGCGCTAAAAGCCGTGGCTTGGAAGGTTGCCAACTGACGGGATAACTCGGACCGCGTGGTCAGCCCAATGTGTGTTTTGTTTGGAGTGGCTGACTGGCGGACTGAGAGTCAGGCTGCTATGGCTCCTTCTTAATGTGGTCTTTATGGCACTCCCACTCTGTGGGATCCGAGCCAGGTGTGGTGGCACGCCCAGGGGCGGCTCTGGTCGCACCAGCCACCGGCGTCCTCTCCCACCTCCGGTCTTCTTGACTCTGTCTTGACACCGGGCTCAGGTGGGGGAGGAGGAGAGCGTGCGGTAGCTACAGCGCAAGGCTTCTATCACTTAAAACTAATTCACGCGCAAGTCACCGTCCCTGCACCACCCTTCCGTGGAGCATACGGTGAACATCGTGAAAATCGACGGTCAAACTGTCGATATCAGGGCGATATCGACTTCTATGAGTTCACCCTCCAAAATATACATAAATCGATAAATTTGTCACTTAATAATTCAGTATTATTCAGTATATATAATGGAGATAGGCAGAGCCTTTGAAAACCCTGTTAATAATTCAGTATAATTCAGTATATATAAGAGAGATAGGCAGAGCCTTTGAAAACCCTGTTAACAGATAGACGCTTGCAAAACAAGGAAATGTTACATGGCGATTGTCGTTTTAGTATGTCGATCATTGCTGTCGACTTAATATATGTCCATCAAGTAAAAATGCATCAAGTCTTCTTTTAAACATTTCAATGCTTTCAGCCTGAACAACCGAAGCTGGCAGTTTGTTCCATTCTTCAATCACCCGTTGGGAAAAGAAGTTGGCCCGCACTTCAAGTTTGGAGTGTTTTTCTTTTCAGTTTGTTTTGGGTGACCTCGGAGACTTGTCATGGTTGCCAATTCAAAACGTTGCCCATCTGAAGAGCACAATCATCTCCTCTGACCAGTTTGAAGACGAAGATCATATCCCCTCTGTATTGCCTATAAGAGAGAGGAAAAATTTTAAGTCTTTCTAGGCGGCCCTCATAGGGTAGGCATTCCAATCCTTTGACTAGTTTCGTTGCCCTCCGTTGAACTTTCTCCAGCAGAGCGTAGTCATGTTTCGTCCAAGGGCGCCAAGCCTGAACGCAATATTCCAACACCGGCCGGATAAATGTTCCATACACGCACCCAAAAAGCTCTCCCGATCATTTTTTCCCTAGCAATTTTTTCTCCTACCTTCTATTAAAAAATGATGGCTTATTGAACTCTGACTCCATTTTTATGGTAAGAGTTTTTTTTCACTGCCTATTTTTTTCTAGTTCACCATTAATTTTAAAACATCGCTAACTGTTGACATAGCAGGACAATTTATGTATTTGTACATTTTATCTGCACACATTGTCATAACTTTATTTCGTTACTAATTTTTGCTTAGACAGTGCCTTGCCGGTGCTAACCAAATATAAATTCTTAATTCTTAATTAACGAAGGACCTCCTGATTGCGCCTAAAATACACATAGCTTTCTTTGCGATATTCGCAAAGTGCAAAAGAACCACGTATCTTTTTGTTCTCCGACTTGGACAGTTTGAAAATCGTTAACACTTCGCTTGTTCTGATTCTGACATTAAAACTGCCACTGCACGAACGTAATTGCTCTTTTGGAATTTTCTGGAAATTTTTCTTTGTGCCGAAATTACCTCACAAAAACGACATCAAATTGGAATTTGTTTATCACCTTCGTCGACTTGATAAAAACAGCCTCTTCACCAATAAATACTGTCAACCACTCAGTGAACCAAAAGTGCAAAACCCCTTGAAGATCTGAAGTTATCCAGGACCTTTGACCTCTACAAACGGCTGAGTCGTTCCTGAATATTCTTTCTATCATTTATTGTTTTTTTAAAGTGGTTTTGAACGAATAGGCGCATTTATTGCTCATATTGTTTCAATAGCGGCGTCGTTGGACCTCCGTTTGAAATTCGCTCGTCTCCAAGCTTTTGATTTTTGGCCAATAATCTGTTCCCAAAGTCAGGACTAAACGAAATAAGTTGTCATTGGATCACTTCGAAGGCTGCATCATTCTTTGCTTCGTATTAACATTCGATAGTGAATTCGGTTCGGAAAAGCACTTCTTTTTGTGCTCAGTAAACTATTCGCTTGATAATTTAAGCTGCTCGTTAAAACTTATTGCATCCTCGTAGAGATCTTGCTGGCATGGGAAAACGCAAATGTTCACGACCCGACCATGCGAGAAAAATTATTCACCGCTTCCAGCCAGGACTCGAAACACCAACCTCTCGATTAGCTACCGATGCTCTTGACCGCTCGGCCACGCCCGGGAAGCCAGCAGAAAAACAAATAGTATACACTACAAAAATAATGATCTCTCCTATCTTTTGTAAACCGTTTTCGATTTCATGTGACAAAAAACTTACCAGAAATACTCAAGACACTCTCAGCAGACCGAGAAGATCCACAAAACAGCAATAATGAAGAAAGCAGTAAACTACTGAATATTACTAAAACTAAGCTAAACAGTGAAGGGCTGGCACACTGTGATGGAGGCCGAGGACTAACAACCAGAGTTTTGAGATTAGAAGGAGACCTCGATCTCCTATCGGAAATAATATCAGTCCTCATAAAACATAATAAAATTAACTCGCCGAAACACGCTGCAAATGAGCCGAAAAACATCAGCGAGCTAGAACACTATCATCACAAGGAAACGGTAGAAGTCCATAGGCACAACATTAAGCGAAACAAAAAGAGAAAAAGAACGAAGTTATTAGAACAAACCTCTGAGTCAGTTGAAATACAGATGACCAGAAAAATAAGCGAGGAGGAAATTATGTCTTGCGTTTCCCCAGGTTCGGGAAATCTGGTGCACATAGAATCCGACTGCACAAAAGTAAATCAGCGATCGACGGTCTCTGAAAAGTCGAAAAACAGTAATCGTAAGGTTTCTTTACTGCATCGGACGAGCGAAAGCAGCATGCTCTTTACATGTCCATCGAACAACAATGAAGCAGGGGCATGGTAGCCAGCAAAGTAATGGCGGAAAAAGTGGCCTACGACTTATCGACAGACCTGGATGCCATAAACCAAAATGCAGGTTTCCCGGGTGCTATTCGAGCAAACGCATTGTCAGGAGAACTCACGCAGTTTGAAAGGTCCATAGAGATGTCTGCAAATGAACCAACAGGCTCACCGAGGAAGACAAATTTGAACACAGTATTAAAGACTGTATCAAAGGGTATGATTCAACCTTCAATCACTAAAAAGAAAGCAGGATGCAGAAGCGAGTTTTTTCCTGACAGGTCATTTTGTCTGGTAGTTCAGGGAGTCTCAGAGGCTACTGGGGAAACGCCGAAAGAAAGGGTAAAACAGGATCTGCTGACATTCCAAAAATTTATTGAATGATACGCAAGAAACTGGTGTGACAGTCGACATCAAAAAGATCTTTTCGATTGGGGCCTCTCGTTACAAATGAAACGCATGAGGTTCGACCAAGACCATTAAAAGTCGTTTTGGGGAGTAAACAGCAGGTAGATCTATTGCTCTCTCGAAAGTCCCAACTACGAAAAGAATCATCGTGGGGTTTTTTTTCAGCCGGATTACTCTCCCACCGATCGGATGAAAATGAGGACACTGGTAGCAGAATTGAAAAGACGTCAATACGAGGGGAACGAAACTTGAATATTGTAGACAAAAAATGGTCAAAACGGTGCCCTCGTTTTTATGGGAACATCCGGTGAAATTGACGGCAACCACGCCGGTCAAAAGCCCCTACCAAATGCCTATAGATTTGAACCCAGACAGGAGACTGGATATATCTTGTGAAATATCCAGCAAAAATCGCCATGTGGAAGAAAGAACCAAAAAAATATCCAGAAATCGAGAGGAGAAAACAAGATTAAAAATGATGTACACAAATGTGCAGAGTCTATTGAACAAAATGAATGAAATTAAACTGGTCGTGGACCATTTACAACCTGACTTCATAGCTCTAACTGAAACATGGTTAAATGAACAAATCGCAGACACAGAAGTCCGAATAGACTGTTTTCAGCTTATCCGCATGGATAGAAACTGACGTAGAGGTGGTGGAATCGCAATGTTTATACGAGAAGGCATTGACTTCATTCCGGATGGGCCCTCGCCAAATAGGATCTCGTCTTGCAAAATACTTTGTTGTAAACTGAAAGTCCCAAACCAACCAGACCTCCATATTGCCGTGGTATATCGACCCCCAGGACAGCGAACGGACACGGACGAAGCACTAATCACAGAGGTAAAGCAAATTTTTTTTTAGAATTTAGAATTTATATTTGGTTAGCACCGGGAAGGTACTGTCTAAGCAAACATTTATTAATACTTGGAGATTTCAACGCTCCCGATATCGATTGGGTGTCAATGTACTGCTCGCGATCGGAAAATTCATTCGAACAGAAATTACTTCAGTTGGTAAATGACGAGTTTCTTACCCAACATGTCACAATGAAGACCCGGTTCCGAAATGGGCAGCAGTCAAGCTGTTTGGATCTAATCATTAGTAGAGATGACAATTGCATCCTTGCATTAAGTTCTTACGTGCCGCTTGGACGAAGTAATTATTGTGTTCTGGCTTGGGAGTACAGTCATTTTTCTGTACCCAAACATCGTGCAGTTAGGCAGAGAAATGTATGGAAAGGGGATTATCCCAAAATGAAAGAATTACTGAATGGGATAGACTGGAGCCCTGCACATGTACCTGACCCTAATGCTGCCTGGTTCTTCATTAGTAAATTGATTCACCAATTGGTAGAGAAATTCTGCCCACTTAAAGGCGATCATGCGTCTCCCGACCCGAGTGGGTGACATCGGAAATAAAAAGGAATCTCAAGAAGAAAAGAAGACTGTGGAGAACATATGCCAGATATCAACAACCCGAACATTTTTCCGCTTTTAAGAAACAGCGAAATCGGTGTCGGAATCTTCTGAGAAAAGAAAGATCAACCTTTGAGTCAGAAATAGTCAAAGACATACCAAGAAATTCGAAAAAGGCTTTTATGCTTACGTTAATAAGGCAAAAACGAAATCGCCACTGCATTCCTTGTCTTAAAGACAATCAGGGAAACAGGTTAACTGATAACTCTGATAAGACCTGCCTCTTATCCAATTTCTTTATGTCCGTGTTTACCGAGGAACCATTTTTTGACGAGGATGAATACTACAGTACTGCCACATCTACAAACAAAATAAGCACGGTATCGTTCCCAATGGACACAGTAGGAAAAACTCTGAAACAGCTACAGCCCACTAAATCACCTGGCCCAGATGGTATATCCGCAAAAGTTCTTAATGAACTCACAGAACAGCTGGCCTCTCCGTTCTCCAAGATATTTGGAAATGTCGATGGAGGCGGGGGCTCTACCTACCGAGTGGAAGATAGCCAACATAACCCCCATCTATAAAGGAGGAGAGAGGACATCACCAAACAGTTTCCGACCAGTCAGCTTCACAAGTATCTGTTGCAAAATGATGGAGAAGATAATCAAAACGGAACTGATGAGGCATCTTGAAGAGAATAACTTGCTTAGTTCATATCAACATGGATTTCGAAGTGGTCGATCCTGCCTCACAAACTTGCTCACATCCATGGAAATATGGACAAAATCATTAGAAATGGGTTTGTCAGTCGATGCGGTCTACATTGACTTTAGCAAAGCCTTTGATAGGGTTCCACACAAACGTCTGATCTTTAAGCTCCGTCAAATGGGTGTGACTGGCAACCTACTCAAATGGTTGGCCGACATTCTCACAGACAGGCGCCAGCGTGTTTGTATCGGAGACACCAAGTCTCACTGGGGAACCGTTCACAGTGGAGTTCCGCAGGGCAGCGTTCTGGGTCCCATTTTGTTTCTGATATACGTAAACGACTGCCTGGATTGTCTGACATGCGAGAAGGTAATGTTCGCTGACGATTTGAAGTTATGGAACTCGATTGAAAAACCGGAGGATGCGCGAAAATTACAACAAAACTTAGATCGCTTGCAAACATGGTGTGATGAGTGGCTGCTGAACCTTAATCTTAACAAATGCCAAATAATCCGACTGCGGTCTAGTTCCAGAAGGCTGATTAGTTTTGAATACCAGTACTCCATCAGTGGTCACCAAATCCAGGAGGTAAATATTCTAAAGGACTTGGGTATATGGATAACACCAACTCTCAAACCATCGTCACACTGTGCGAATATCGCAAAGAAAGCTATGTGTATCTTAGGCGCAATCAGAAGGTCCTTCGTTAATTTTGACGGAGAGCTTTTTGGGCGCGTGTTTGGAACATTTATCCGGCCGGTGTTGGAATATTGCGTTCAGGCTTGGCGCCCTTGGACGAAACATGACTACGCTCTGCTGGAGAAAGTTCAACGGAGGGCAACGAAACTAGTCAGCGGATTGGAATGCCTACCCTATGAGGGCCACCTAGAAAGACTTAAAATTTTCCTCTCTTATAGGCAATACAGAGGGGATATGATCTTAGTCTTCAAACTGGTCAGAGGAGTTGATTGTGCTCTTCAGATGGCCAATTTTTGAATTGGCAAACATGACAAGTCTCCGAGTTCACCAATACAAACTGAAAAGAAATCACGCAAAGTTGAAGTGCGGGCCAACTTCTTTCCTCAACGGGTGATTGACGAATGGAACAAACTGCCAGCCTCAGTTGTTCAGGCTGAAAGCGTTGAAATGTATAAAAGAAGACTTGATGCATTTTTACTTGATGAACATATATTTAGTCGACAGCAATGATTGATATACTAAAACGACTATCGCCATGTAACATTTGCTTGTTTTGCTAGCGTCTATCTGTAAATAGGGTTTTCAAAGGCTCTGCCTATCTCCCTTATATATACTGAATTACTGAATTAAACAGTAAAAATAGTCCCTTCTTTAATCTGCGAATGCACAGCGGGTCAAGGCTTGTAAGCTCACAGCGTTGGTGATAGGACAGGTTTCGGTGATCTGAATAGAAAACTCGTTTTGTAAAGAAGTGTTGAACTGATTCTATCTACTTTCGTTCACTAGCGTGCAGGAGACTGAATAGAAACGAGCAGTATACCAGACTAGGCCTGACATACATTTTATAGAGGCTGATTCTAATTTTGATGGTTTTAAAATTTCTGAGAATAAATCCAGTAGTTTGGCGTGCTTTCGAGACAACCAGGGCGCAATGCTCTGACAGATTAAGACACCTTATCGTATCGCTACCCTCCGTTCAATATCAGCATCCCCTCGTCCCAACCCTGCAGTTGCCCACAGCGTTGCACTCCCCACCGGTTATCCAACAGACATGACGAAATTCCCCCCACTCCAAAAGGGATATCGCCTCATGTAACGCTCCCTTCTTTATTTTCGAATGTGCTATTTCATAGCTTTATATCCTTCTTAATAGTAGAATCCATTTCCAAAATTTCAGCCATTCCTTCTAATAACTGTTGCGTTTGAGTGATCGGAATGGTGCTTAGAGACCCTGTTCTATACGCGCATCGTCTAATAACGACGACAGGTTCGTTACTCGCCCGTGTGTGTGCAAACCTCGAAGTCTTCGGCCGCTACATTGGTGGCAGTGGTGGGATGGAGAGGAGCACGCACTTCCACACCTACCAAACCGACCCGCACAGCACTGAGGACAGTGCTGCATTTCAGAGGGAGGCCATGTTACGAACCACAGTTCCGACAGAATTGTTTGAATGGACTGGTAGACTTTTCACGCAGATCCCGGATGATGATGGAGTGATGGAATGTCGGTGAAGATGCCGGTGCCCTCTTCCACACTCGAACGCTGACCCCCATCCCTACGAGTACCGCCGCCGCTTATCGTATCGCTACCCTCCGTTCAATGTCAGCATCCCCTCGTCCCGACCCTGCAGTTGCCCACAGCGTTGCACTCCCCACCGGTTATCCAACAGACATGACGAAATTCCCCCATTCCAAAAGGGATATCGCCTCACGTAACGCTCCCTTCTTTATTTTCTATTGTGCTCTTTCATAGCTTTATATCCTTCTTAATAGAAAATACATTTCCAAAATTTCTGCCATTCCTTCTAATAACTTTGGTTTTTGAGTTATCGGAATGGTGCTAAGAGACCCTGTTCTATACGCGCATCGTCTAATAACGACTACAGGTGCGTTACTCGCCCGTGTGTGTGCAAACCTTGAAGTGTTTGGCCGCTACATTGGTGGCAGCGGTGGGATGGAGAGGAGCACACACTTCCACACCTACCAAACCGACCCGCACAGCACTGCGGACAGTGCTGCATTTGCAGAGGGAGGCAATGTAACGAACCACAGTTCCGACAGAATTGTTTGAATGGACTGATAGAATTTTCACGCGGATCCTGGATGATGGAGTGATGGAATATCGGGGAAGATGCCGGTGCCCCCTTCCACACTCGAACGCTGACCCCCATCCCTACGAGTACCGCCGCCGCTTATCGTATCGCTACCCTCCGTTCAATGTCAGCATCCCCTCGTCCCGACCCTGCAGTTGCCCACAGCGTTGCACTCCCCACCGGTTATCCAACAGACATGACGAAATTTCCCCCACTCCAAAAGGGATATCGCCTCATGTAACGCGCCCTTCTTTATTTTCTATTGTGCTCTTTCATAGCTTTATATCCTTCTTAATAGTAGAATCCATTTCCAACATTTCCGCCGTTCCTTCTAATGACTGTTGCGTTTGAGTGATCGGCATGTTGCTTAGAGACCCTGTTAAATACGCGCATCGTCTAATAACGACTACAGGTGCGTTACTCGCCCGTGTGTGTGCAAACCTCGAAGTCTTCGGCCGCTAACAATGTTCAATGGCGATAGTAGTTTTCGTATATCAATCATTGCTGTTGACTAAATATATGTCCATCAAGTCTTCTTTACAACATTTCAACGCTTTCAGCCTGAACAACCGAAGTTGGCAGTGTGTTCCATTCTTCAATCCCCCGTCGAGAAAAGAAGTTGGCCCACCCTTCAAGTTTGGCGTGGTTTATCTTCAGTTTGTATTGGAGACCACAGAGACTTGTCATGTTTGCCAATTCAAAAAATTCGGCTCTCTGAAGAGCACAAACAAATCCTCTGACCAGTTTGGAGAATCTGATCATATCCCCTCTGTATTGCTTATAAGAGAGAGGAAAAATTTTTAAGTATTTCTAGTCGGCCCTCATAGGGTAGGCATTCCATTCCGCTGACTAGTTTCGTCACCTTCCGTTGAACTTTCTCCAACAGAACGTAGTCATGTTTCATTTTGGGGTGCCACACCTGAACCCAATATTCCAACACCGGCCGGATAAATGTTCCAAACACGTGCCCAAAATGCTCTCCGTCAAAATTAATGAAGAATCTTTTGATTGCTTCTAAGATACCCATAGCTTTCTTTGCTATATTTGCACTTTAACTCACCTAATTTTTTGTTCCATTCGATTTGGTACAATGCCAATAGAGAGCTGGAAATGTGAGAAGATATCTGAGTGTTTCATCGAAGATTCTTACCCTGTTGATAGCTTAAATTGTTAAGGTATATTTAAATAAAATAGATAAGTGTTGAACCATCTTGACTACGATACAAAGTTCAAAAAGGGTGTTTTAATTAGGTTTTCTGGATGTTCGTGCGACCACATTTGGAATTTGCCACACAAGCCTGGAAACCGTGGGCTGTCAAATACCACACAACCCTTGAGAATGTCCAAGGACATGCAACCAAGCTTGTTCGATGTCAAAGCTACCTGCCTTCTGCGACAGGATTGTTCAATCTTAATCTGCTTCCTTTGGACTATAGACAGCTTGGCAGCGACCAAATACAAGCGTTCCGCATACTGCGGGGGCAGGATTGTAACATGTATCCGGCGAATCCATTGAGTTGGCCACTACCACTACGTTGAGAGGAAATCCTCTTGAACTACGCGTGATTGGGCAAAACTGGATTTAAGAAGGTTCTTCTTCTGCAACAGAGTGATTAATGCCTCGAATGCTCTGCCTGTAGACATAATCATGTCCCCATTCGTTCACAATTTAAAGTGGAAGTTTGACCATTACAGCCACATGTACAATCCCGACATCAGAAACAAACAAATTTTCCCAAGCTATCCCACGCATAAATTCACATGTTTTAGAACATACTGCTCCCTACTTTTCAGTAAAATTATTTTATAATTGTTTCGTCTGATGCCCTGTAGAACGGGGAGATAACCCTTTGTCCAATGTTCATTATGCGTCAGCATTTTTTAATTTGCAAAGTTACTGAAAACAATAGGGAGTTCAAAGGCGTTACCTAACTTTCCCTTAATAAAAGTGAACTGAACTGAAAAAACCGGAAAATAATCTTGCCATTTTGATCATGGTGACGGAAGATGTCCAAAGTGTCGCTGGCAACTTGAACACAGGGACGTGGACTCTTGTTTAAAGTAGGCAATAATGATTGTAGAATGGCACAGAATCAACCATATTGCAGCCTTCTTAGTCCATCTGAATATGGTTTTAAATGATAGTCAACAAGTTCGGATGCAAACCCATCAAAAGTCGGTTCGGGGGTTATAAAGGACACTGGATATGCAGTAAATCGTAAGTGGCCCCACAAAACCAGAATAAAGGAAAAAATAAATGGGAATGAGTTAGGAGGCGGAATAAAATATTGAAAGAACGATGGACAGTAAAATATTACAACCATTTTGTTTCTGATATACGTGAACGACTGCGTGGAATGTCTGACATGCGACAAGGTAATGTTCGCTGACGATCTGAAGTTATGGAACTCGATCGAAAAACCGGAGGATGCGTGGAAAGTACAACAAAACTTAGATCGCTTGCAAACATGGTGTGATGACTGGCTGCTGAACCTTAATCTTAACAAATGCCAAATAATCCGACTGCGGTCTAGTTCCAGAAGGATGATTAGGTTTGAATACCAGTACTTCATCAGTGGTCACCAACTCCAGAAGGTAAATATTCTAAAGCACTTGGGTATATGGATAACACCAACTCTCAAACCATCGTCGCACTGTGCGAATATCGCAAAGAAAGCTATGTGTACCTTAGGGGCAATCAGAAGGTCCTTCGTTAATTTTGACGGAGAGCTTTTTGGGCACGTGTTTGGAACATTTATCCGGCCGGTGTGGGAATATTGCGTTCAGGCTTGGTGCCCTTGGACGAAACATGACTACGCTCTGCTGGAGAAAGTTCAACGGAGGGCAACGAAACTAGTCAGTGGATTGGAATGCCTACCCTATGAGAGCCGCCTAGAAAGACTTAAAATTTTTCCTCTCTCTTATAGGCAATACAGAGGGGATATGATCTTAGTCTTCAAACTGGTCAGAGGAGATGATTGTGCTCTTCAGATGGCCAACGTTTTTGAATTGGCAAACATGACAAGTTTTCGAGGTCACCAATACAAACTGAAAAGAAAACAGGCCAAACTTGAAGTGCGGGCCAACTTCTTTTCCCAACGGGTGATTGAAGATTGGAACAAACTGCCAGCTTCGGTTGTTCAGGATGAAAGCGTTAAAATGTTTAAAAGAAGACTTGATGCATTTTTAATTGATGGACATATATTTAGTCGACAACAATGATCGTTATACTAAAACGACTATCACCATGTAAATATGCTTGTTATGCTAGCGTCTATCTGTAAATAGGGTTTTCAAAGGCTCTGCCTATCTCCCTTATATATACTGAATTATACTTAATTTACGAAGCCAACCATTATTTACAGTCGACTTCGACAAAAAAAGAGCAAAATATTCTAAAAAAAACCTTCATTTGTGCGTCTTAGATCAGGAAAAGCAAAAATTAAACAGTTTTTGATCTTTTATATTGAACCATTTATCCCAACAGTTCGTTTCTTCTTCTTATACTCCACTACCATGACTCAATAATCTTGGCCAATTTGGTAACATTTGGGATTGTTGGTTCATGCGCTGACTACTTATAGCGAAAGTAGACAGTCACTTCGCTATCTGAAGAACTCGAGTACCTGATATTTAATTGCTCGTTTTTCTCCTTTTAATGTCTGATATTATCACGGACTCAAATAAATAGTGGGCCGTAATCCTTATTTTTTCGCTCTTATCAATGACTCACTTTTTAATTAATCTGGAAATGTCGTTTGATTTTCTTAAGGCTTGTGTCCTCATTTCTACCCTTGGGATAGATGCGCCGAACAAAGAACTTGGGAAACGAAAAATTGATTAACTACAGGCGACCCGAGTGCAGCCTCTCGCGTCAGTGTCGAATGGCGCGCACAATCAATATGCCTACGCGAAAGGTTAACTAAACAGCCGAGTTTCGAGCACGGCGAAATAAAACCTCAGGAAGAAGAGGGAAGAGGGGGTCGATCTGGACCGACAACGCGTACACTTCGCCCGAGGGCATAGCTGAGAGTTCACACAGAGCGATAAGGGACGCATGACGAGGAACCTAGTTTTAAAAGCATTTTACGCCCCCCCCCCCATTGCCGATGATACTCTTATGGACATCAGGGCAAAGCATTTGCTTAGAATTTTGCTATCAGGGTTGGCGCGCGTTACCCTATTATTATTACACTAAGAAATATGCAACAGTGAGTTCGAATGGAAATGCTGGTATCTAACAAATTATTTAGTTGAAGGTCACCTTTGTCGCTTCAACCTACCCTGTTAACAATTTTGCAGCAGTCTGCTAGATAACATGCCTCTGGAAATTGCATGTGTCGCTAGGCCCCCATCAAGGACTCCGATTTTGTTGGGGTGTTGCCTCAGCTATTGAGCGTACGGAATACTACCCAACTTCGCATGGCTCATGTGTAGCATGTGAGGATGCCAAGGATAGCGCACAACTTTGGGTGTATCACTAGGACCAGCTTCAGCCATAAAACGCCGGCAGAATCGTTAAGCACTTCATCAGGCACACATGCACAGACAGAAGGAGAGAATAAAATCATAACGTACGGGATCTATGTTTGCAGTAACAAATGGTAGACAATAAAATGGATGTATAAAGAAACAAGCAAATATTGGGACCTGTAAAATCGATCCGTTTGGAGTGGGAGGTGGTCACGAATGATCAGTTAGATAGCAGTAGGGGATGCAGCGCTGTTGGAAACTGTGGGTGAGGGTCGTGGAGATGCTGATGGTCAGAGACTTGCGAGACGGTACGATAGCGGTACCGAGGGGAGATGTCAGCGATAAGGAGATAAGGAACACCGGCCATATTCACAGACCATCGATTACATCGTTCCCATCCGGGATCCGCGCGAAAAGTGTTCTCAGTCCATTCAAACAATTCTGTCGGTTCTGTGGTCCGTTACACTTGCACAAGCAACGAAGTTGCTAGTACATTTCGTTGGTTTGGTTTACCACTTGAGCGTGCATAGGGTTTAGATCACAGAGTTCACATTCTCCGTGGAAATGCTGCATACGGCCGCTTTAAAGACCTTCTTAGACAGCCTGCCCTTCAAGTCTGCGGAAAACCTCAGTCATCAGTGGTTTTTGGGGAATTTTGCATTCATCCATTCTGCAAATGTTAACAATTTCGCGAACACGAATGTAGCTAGCATCTAGGTATTATCAAACGGCAACTGATATGCCCTATTGAACGCATTAGACATATAAATTTGTTCTACATGCTCTTGAGTCGATTCTAGATCTCTTATTCCTGTCATTTTGCACTCCTTCTCTTCTGAATTCATGCAACTACCTTACGTTAGTCCGTTAGTTGGTTCCGTTAAGTCCACACTTTGGTCTGTTCAGAGGATGTGCTTCTTTAACATCGTTTTTATCCTGCTTTCCGGTCAATTGTCAACGAAACAAGTCTCCTTTACAGTTACGCTGGCCTTAGCCTACGAGTCATGCGGTGGTCCTGAGCGCCTCAGTCGCCTTCTTTTATCTCTAAAAACCTATTTCGATCTCTCATAACACGGTAGCGGAATCAAGTCAGTTGGCTTTTATATGATTTTTATTATCTTACTTTTTAACCGCAAATGTTCTACCTGCATTGTTAATTATAAATTTCAAATTAATCTCCACCGTTAAATGTCCCTGTATGATCGGTTTATCCAGCACTTTTAGGACTATTGGACGGGGACCTGAAAATCTGCAATGGAGTCTCCGGTGAAGTCGATTTTGTCCGCAACTAGGAAAGACAAAGGGAGTTCACAGAAGTATCCATTGCTGGTAATTATATTATTCGGAATTCTGAGTTTTCAGGACGCCCACTGGTGCTCGAATACAGTCTACCTTAAATTTTATTTTCCCAAGCCTGGTGCAACAAACAGCGAGCTCAATAATTGGAATTCACAAGTGTCTTCATTGATAGCTGCATATTCCCAATTGCTTCTTGAGGATTTTGACAAATTTTGGTGTGAGGTATTGCAAATACACTACCAAATTGCCCGTCCGCTAGATAATATACAGCCATACGCTCCACGACTCCCTTGATTCTGTTCTTCAGGCTAAACTAAGGTAAGTTTTATTATGTACATATGCTTTACACACTGATAGGATCCAAGACCTTCCAAAAACTTTGCTTCGATTTGCCTCCTTGCTACGTCAGTTGAAAACATTAACGCTTCTCGTCTTTCAGCGGGCCTCCAAGCCCAAACACTCAGATGTGCGTGGTGTTGTTGTTTATTAAAATCACGTCTTCTCCCGCAGACTTTGTTTTTAACAGATTCGGATTATGCAAGACTTCTTCACGACAAGTTTGTTTTCGATCCTTATCGGTTCATTACCTTGACGTTGATGTATTGTACTGACAATCGTGAAACCATCACAGAGATTATTCGTTCTGTGGTCACCGTACAGCCGAAATTTATTGATGACATAAGTGGCACCCTGAACATCGTTTTAACCGTAAGTCTCAAATTTCTTGTTGAGTATATTTTTCTGCGTTTTGCGGTGTGATAATTATTTTTTGCACACCTCCAGATCCTAAGAAACATTGAACAGGAATTACAGCAGTGGCAGTTTGAGGAGGATCACGGGACAGAGAAATCCTCGGACGTGAATTGTTTTGACCGACTGGATAATGTCATCGACTACTTGTTAGACGTTGGTACCACACTTGATCAGTTTCTTTCGATTTTGTCGGCATCGTGTCCTGAAGTCCCCAAAAAGTTTATTGCAGATGGTCTCCACAATCAGGTAACCCTTTCCTATTTGATTATGACTCACGTGAGTTATCGTATTGGCGGGTTGCTTCTAGATATTATGTTTGCTTGCATAGCACAACCAAGACGCAGGCTGTGCCGATTACTCACGTGTTTAATAGTCCAAAATGGTGATAAAAACCAGTTAATCATATTTTGGAAAAAATCCAAATCATTGCAATTAAAACTGAGAGCTTCTCTCCGTAAATAAGACTTCTAAATTAGTTCTGACAGGTTTTGGTACAGTGTAAAGCTAGATTCAGATCACCGACTCTTGACCTATCCCGCATGGACTATTGCTAATTATGCCGTCCGCAGTTCCACTGAATCGTCATCCCTCTTCCCCTCTAACATAGGGAACTCCAACAGTTCTCCCCCAACCCAAAACCTACCATGGTTGTGTCCACCTTTCTCACCTTCCAGTTTGCAATCTGTCCTGTCGTGCCAGCCAGTCTAATCAGAAAATTTCTTTTTCTGTGTTCATTTGTTTTGACGACTGGTTGGTGGCACCAACTTGAAGATTCACAAGTACATCTCGATTTTTCTGGCAAGCCTTCTCCCTTCATTATATGATCTCGGAATGCACACCTGGGCTCAGTGGCATACTAAAAACACAATAAGTACCCATTAAATACTATGAAGCGCCATACCTCGGACGATGGAAGCTTTTTTGCTTTCGAAATGTCAGTGCAGTAAAATGATTGTTCCTATGATCGCGCTACCTTCTTAGTTATGTCAGGGACGCGCACTTTTCAGCTGGGTAGCAATATATATATATACAACATATATATATATATATATATATATATATATATATATATATATGCCGCTATACGACCAGTGTAAAGGGCCTATACCGATCATAAGGAACATGCATGTTCCGTTGTGACCTGGAGCTCAGATTAGAGCTCTCGCAGGTGGTCGCATAGCGACGTGTAGCATATGATGAAATGGAACCGACAAAGACAAAGGAATTTCAGGGCTTATTAACCGTCATCAGCCAAAGTCATAACCGATCCCAAATTAACTGGCTGGGATTCGAACCCGCGACCTTGTGCATTTGAGTCCGAACGCTCTACCATGGGCCGGCTCATTGTTACGTCGGTTCGTGATCGGGAATATGATGATGATGCCCCAGTGGGACTCACCGATCTGCTTAAGGAACATGTATGTTCCGTTGTGCCCTGGAGCTCAGACTAGAGCTCTCGCAAAGATGTGGTCGCGTAGCGACATTCATGTATAATATTGATAAGATTAAGGAACCGACAAAGACAAGGAGACCGGAATGGCCATTTCTGGCTTATTAACCGTCATCAATGATCCTTTTGGTCAGGTAGCAGCACCGCGGGATTTAGGGCTTACGGCCATTTTAGTATTTAGAAGGTCGAACGCTCTACTATTGAGCGAGGCTGTTGTTTTATCGGTTTGATCGCTTGAATATGATGATAGTGTGGGGCTCACCGATCTGGCACAGGGTAGCATGTTCCGTTGTGCCCTGGAGCTCAGACTAGAGCTCTCGTAGTGGTCATAGCGACGTGTAGCATATGATGAAATGGAACCGACAGGAACAAGGGAGACCGGAATATGGCCATTTACGACTTATATTATCTGTCATCAGCCAGTCATGCAATCCCAAGTGTGGCACAGGATTCGAACATACGACCTTTGGTATTTGATTCGAACGCTCTACCATTGAGCCACGGGCTCGTTGTTTTGTCGGTTGTGATCGGGAATATGATGATAGTGTGGGGCTCACCGATCTGCTTAAGGAACATGTATGTTCCGTTGTACCCTGGAGCTCAGACTAGAGCTCTCGCAGAAGGTCAGTCGCGTAGCGACGTGTATCGCATATGTTGATAAGGTGGAACCGACAAAGACAAGGGGAGACCGGAATGGCCTACACGGCTTATTAACCGTCATCAGCCGGTCATTTTTGAAATCCCGGTGTAGCACCTGGGATTCGAACCCTGACATTGATAATATTTGGAGTCAGGCAGCTCTACCGCTTTCGGGCACAGGCTCGTTGTTTTGTCGGTTGTGATCGGGAATATAATGATAGTGGGGGCTCACCGATCTGCTTAAGGAACATGTATGTTCCGTTGCGGCGCCCTGGAGCTCAGACCTCAGAGCTCTCGCAGGTGGTCGCATAGCGACGTGTAGCATATGATGAAATGGAACCGACAAGGGGAGACCGGAATGGCCATTTCTGGCTTATTAGCCGTCATCAGCCAGTCATACCCAATCCCGAGTGTGGCACACCTAGTAGACTTGCGCGTCATATACTGAATTTCCTTCTTATCTTACACCTGGGCCCGATTAAAAACAGAGGGTCAAGAAGAAAAAAGTCGGGATCAAGCGCAGGTCTCTGGTGTGGTGTGAGCCTGCTCCTAGGCGTGCCACCACCTCATCTGTGGCATTTGTTGTGAGCGCGCATTCCCAGTAACGCATGTCAGGCCTTGATCTGGCCATCGTCTAGTTTTGTGTTTTCCCTCCCGCAGTTTTGGTTAAAATTTCGACAACAGATACATTTGTAGACTGTGCCCTTTGGAAACTTCTCTTGCAGATTCGCTCACTACTGTGACAGTCTGACTGATCTCATTCGTGGCCAGGTTCTGCGCAACATGCGATGGAGTTACGAGTAAGTTCCGTTCTTTTTCGATCTTACCATTTTATAAGTACAGCATATTTGAGCCTGAACCGGGATACTTTCTCGCTACTCTGCCGTTTTATTCTCCTCCAACAGACAGAAGACCAAACTTCTAAGAAAACTTTCATCTGCCATCACGGCTATGGTAAAAACGGTGCGGTGTGGCATGGTTGAACCGGGGCTCCTTAGTCCTATTACACAACTGGCTTTCTCCGAAGATGCGTCAAAGAAGTCTAAAAAGCAGGAATTATCCACCGCAGTCGACGATTTCTTACAGCATTTGACCGAGTTTTCCAATCATCGCAAGTGAGATCTCTCTCTCCCACCATATCCACGCATACAAACATATATATATGTATATATATAAAATTTTAAGTTTCAAAAAAACAAATTCGTTTTAATATAATTCACATACAACTGTTTTTTATCCCTTCAGTTTCGCGTGCTTTTACTCCCTCCTCTATGCCATTGACGAGGACATTAACAGTATACGAGAGATGACACCTTCCGATGTTATGTAAGTCTCCCCGCACGCTTAAAGCAGTCATTTAGGAACTTGTTTAACTCGGATACCCCAATTGTTTACATCTTAAATAAGTTTTCTCCTCTTTTTACCAGAGTCAGGAGTTGTTTCACAGATAATCGGTGTATTTCAAACGTCGGCCGGACTGGTGCAAGCACTGCATAACTTTCCTCACATTCTTGTTCTTATGCTTGCAACAGTATTTACAGTTTGAAAATTGGTCGGCCTTCTTACCGCAATCTTCTACTACCTCTCTGTTCCTTCCTAATCTTGCCAGAGACCCAAATGTCCTGGAATATGTTCGTGGGGTCTATTCAACCCTAGCCTTAGACATGAAATCACAGCAGGCAAACGCTGTTCGCACCGAGACAGTTCCGCCGCCTGTCTCCACTCTGCTTCGTCCCAAGTCAGCAGAAAACACGGAAGAGCCACAGGCTGGCCCCTCAAGATCTACCGCTTTCTGCACTGTGAAGACCGTCCTTCCTGATGTCGCTGATGACCTCATTCAGGTATTTAATCCCATCGCCTTTCTGTACAAATTTTGTTAGGTTGTAGGATGGGAGAGAAAGCGCCCGTATATGGAGGGTGGTGTAGAGTTTACCATCCCTAACACGCTGACAAGCAAGCCTGTTTATGTCCTTGCTTCCTTTTGCAGTATGGTCTACAATGGCTCCTGAGTACGTTTACTTCGTGTGTATTTTTTGATAACTACCACCAATGGGATAGTTTCAAGCGTCACGCGTTATCATCTTAAACAATACGGATAGACCACTAGCGCTAACATTCGTGCCCAATTCTGAAATTTGATTGGTGGAAACCTACAAGGCCTGTCTAAGTAAAGCAACATTTAAAAACACAGGAGGACGCGGGAATATGGACCCCCCTGGTAATAGGGGTGACGAAGCATTACCTCTAGTCTTATCCTTAATCCTAATCCTAACTCCGATCTTAACGGTAATCCTAATCTCCCGGGGAATTTCTGCTCGGAATAGGGGAGAGGGAAGTGAGGTTCCTATTCTTGCGTCCTGTTAGGATCCTTGATTGTCCGAGTGGATATACGTCTAGAGTTAGTGTAATATTTAGTACGCCAGCTATCCCACTCTCTGATGTTTGATTACGTGTTTCAAAATGGTTTAACTAGAATGTGGTATAACTTCTTCCTTCTTCCTTTTTTGTATTCTTCGGCATGCGGCTGACTACAACGAGGAGATTTTCGCTTTATTTTGAAGGTAAAGACGTTGCAAGAATAAATTTCTTCCCATGGGCACATGTTTATGGGACAATCAGTGAGTTGGAAATCAGATGGTTTAGTAAGCATGTGAGGTCTTGTATACCCGTAAAACTACCATGTCTACTGAGTCTCCTTGCGTCCTTGAAATGCCAGCAAATAATGTACGGTGTCCAGTGTTCTAAATCGCTTGCCAAAAAAGATCGGTTCCTCAGTTTGCGTTTTACACCACTCAAAATAAGGCAATTTCTGAAAGTATTTGTCGAATTAGTCAGTTAGATGTCGTTTTTTTTCATGCAGATGGTCTTTTGGGTCGGACTTGTAGACACACAAGTATGAAACTGCATCACCAGCAGAAAATCAACGTTCACAATCAATGTAAACGAGGTGTATGCTGTCCATCAAGCTGACAAACTTCCTCTAACTAGTTACTTCTTCAAAAGGCTCTTTTGCGAGGCATTTCCGGACGAATATCCACACACTTGACCTTTTTCCAGTATATGGTCCACGAAAACCGTTCGATTATTTAAAATTTATTTGAAAAGTTTTATCCCGATAAGTTCATTTACGCATCTCAGTCTGCGGTACTGCCTTCCCACAGCGTTGTCTCGAGCACTACAAGGACGACTGTCAGGCCGTGATTTCTGCTCTTCTGGAGGGCACGGTTCCGCTTGAAGTTTCGAATCCCAAAGAGGCCAGGTGAGTCTGCCTTGCATGATTTACATGCTTTAATGAATTCGTGCAGTAGCGCATGCATGCAGCCCAGTGACAGCAATCCTTGCTACTTGCTACGGTCGTAACGACTCCCGGCCGGTCATGCTTCCATTTTCTGATCCCCCCGGGTCCAGCCATCTTTCAAAATCTGTCTTATCGTTTCCTGGTTTAGTCATCATGGCGGGTTGGACGACGTAAAGGAGTTTTCTTGTATCAGATCCCCGCAGCTGGAGGCTATGATAACGCTTGAAAACTTATTTTACTTTTAACAGCTGACAACAGTCGAGTTCATGGTGTTGCGATCGGACGCGGTCCATGAGCAACGGTCATCGCCTAGGTCCTCAACAACCGCTTCACGTGTGAGGTTCCGGCCCCAGAAACCAAAGATCGTTGAACTCATCATCCTATCCAGGTTGAACTTAACAATTTCTGTTGACCGTAACAGTGCGGGGGGAAGTGGCTTTTCTGATAAGCTGCTCGTCAGCTCAAAAGAGTGCCTGGCCTAACCACCTGAAATAGCGACTACCTTTAACTGTAACATCAGCAGGCAGTTGGAGTTTCAATCTGAAGGTTGCAGTGTTCTTCAAAAACTCCAGCTGTCAAAGAACTCGATCTCTCTCAAATTTGCGGGGCGTAGAAACCCAATTTTGCAGCCGTATAGCTAGACGATTTTCACTGTCGCCTCGTACAATCAGCAGACACTGACAGGATACAATCCGTGCGAGTTTTATGCAACAGTCTGATCATCTGACGCTGACCACCCAATATCACAGGGAGAAAAAAGGTAGATAAATCATTCGATCGCCCCGAGCTTTTTGCCGTATATTTGGAGGGGCCCGTGTCTTGCGTTACTTGGCCTGAGAGCAGCACTTTGGTTTCCCAAACGCTCTGTCTTAGACCTTATTTGCTGTAAGCGACCAACAGCAGATTATGTCTTCCTGCGAAACAATGTCGTCGACACTGTCGGCGTCTGTGACAAGCATGTCTTGCCCTATCTGGACGTCCAAATAGCCGCGCGGTTCTGCTGACAGAACCGAACCGAGCGCAGGAAGGGTAGGGGTATGGCGGCGGCGGTGGCAAGGTTTGTATACCGAATTCCAGGTTGTCCAGGGTTATCGCTTAAGGAAGGTCGGATTGGGTAAGATGGTATGCGGCAGGCAAACTTAACCTCAACCGCAATCTAACCTAATCCTATCCCCGAACAGCAAACTTCGAACGCCAACCCTAACTCTTTATCCTAACCCTGAACGCCTCACCATGGATAAATCCTAACGTAACTTGCCTACTTAAGTCAAATAAGCAGATATTTTATACGAATAACAGTTTTGATTTACATATACAATTATTACTGGCGTGGCCTTTTTTGATGGATCAATGGCGAAGTACCCATTCGCTTGAACGTACGTTCGCGTGTAAGTTGTTATGAGAAAATATTGTGTCATGATCAGGTTCACGCGGTTCGGAGGCCTATCACAAATAACAGGAAGAACCCCAGTTTACCAGTTTATCTGATCGACACGTAAACCAGGGCGAGATCTGTTCCGTTGTTTTCTTGTCCTCCCACCATTCCTGGTAAAGGGAACTCGGTTCGATGGCTTACTAGCGTGGAATTTCTAGGCTGCACTTACGCGCCCAGCCACGCGGAGTTGGTGCGATTCTGCACGTTGTCTGAACATTGCCTCTCCTTCTTTTAACTTCACAGGCAGCAGCTGGAGGAACAGGCGAGGATACAAAGGCGACAGCGGACGGGACCTCGTCAGGACGATGAAATCTCAACAATGAATCTGGCTGCGGCCGCAGCTACGGGCGTGGTTCATCTCAAACGCGATCAGATTTGGCAGGGTAAACGACAGGGCGCCGGAGGGCCTGAGCTAGAACCACTCAGTGCGCAGGACCGCGAGCGTGTTAAGGAGATGGCAGTCAGTGTATGGGACGATGAGGACGACCAGGATGCCTGGTGGCGGATTGATGCTCCTGGACGTGCCGGAGGTCCCAAGCGATTCGAGGATGTAAACTGCGATCCTTACGATGGTGAGGTCATTTCCTAATGTGTGTACATATGAGTGAAAAAGGCTAACAACTGTATGGGAACGGAGAAAAGGAGATAGGAGGACACCGGAGAGTCTCTTTCCACGGCAAATCAGCCTACTACCTTGTTTTTTTTCACCGGAGCAAGGTGAGTGAAAAAGGAGATGGTGCGGTAGATGGTTTGCAAGTCACTGATGCTGGTCCTATCTCGCACGGTTGTGGTGGGCATCGTTGTTTGCAACGGTCAGACCGTCGAATAACGTCTGGTTTCTGTCGGTTAAAGAACCAGCCCTTGTGACGCGCGTGAAAAGTGATCGCCTGATCAGCCCGTGACGCGAGAGAGAGAGAAAGTGAGGGTTTCATGCTGCGCATGTTTCTCTGACTGCTTCGAGCCGATGGTGGTCCTCCTTGACCAACCTGTGTATCTGTGTGTCCTTCGCCTTCTTAGCGCTTGTATTGTCCGTTTTTCTGTTTAAAACTTAACCGGCATGTGTTTTATCCACCCCGTTTAGAGTGGAATCCTGGCGTGTTGTTTTTGGGGGCAGGTCGTGTACGTAGTACGCGTAGACGAGGTCACCAGCAGCTGCGCCCACTTCCGCATCAGACAACTGACCGGCTCGGACGGTGGTCTAATGGTGGGGTGAGTGAGAGAGTAAGGTCGATGGATCAGCGCATGTTCCTCACTATAAACAATCTGACGCGCTTGAAACTATCACGGTGCGCTAAAATTCGTGGCTTGAAAGGTTGCCAACTGACGAGCTTACTCGGACCGCGTGGTCAGCCCAATGTGTGTTTTGTATGGAGTGGCTGACTGGCGGACTGAGAGTTAGGCTGCAATGGCTCCTCTTTAGTGTGCCCTGTATGGCATTCACACTCCATGGGATACGAGTCAGGTGTGGTGGCACGCCCAGGGGCGGCTTCGACCGCGCCTGCGCCCTCTCCCATCTCCGGTCTTCTTGACTCTGTCTTGACACCGGACTCAGGTGGGGGAGGAGGAGAGAGTGCGGTCGCTGCAGCGCAAGTCTACTATCACTTTAAACTAATTCACGCGCAAGTCACCGTCCCTGCACCACCTGGTGTGGAGCATACGGTGGACCTCGTCGAAATCGATCTGTCATGTGTGTGTGAGAGAGAGAAAGAGATTTGTGCAAATTTATGTTATTTCACAGTTGACCAATGGCGAAGACGCCCTACTGTAATCCTAGAGCGGACAGGGGATAGTTTAATGCGACAACATCATCCAGTTTAGTTTGCTAAATGTTTAAATTACTTCGAGTTCCCTATCTCCCCTCTTTTAGACGAATACGATGATACCTATGATCTGGATGTCGGTGCGACGGAGCACTTGACGACCGACACTGATCTCGTTCCGCCTCCAAGGTCGGTAGAGGAGGTGGAGGAGAACGATGGAGAGGAGGAGGAATTGGGATCGGATGACGAGGGGAAACCGGAGCAGCACAATGGCCAGTCCGATTCTTCCTTTGGGAAACCGGGGAGAGGGCGTAACCCGAGGGAAAGAGGTGGGCGAGGACGGCAGACAGAACCCACTCGGCCTCCTCACGGTACTGTCCCACCAGCGCAAAGCCTGCAGTTCTTTATCCAATCTAAATCTTCTTCTCTTGGGTTGCGAGGAGAATTGAGTTTCATCCGGACGTGGATTGATGCCTTTCATTTTTTTGGTCTTATCCAGCCACCAAGGTGCCCCCCTCTCGACAGCTTTTAAAGATAATGCTCGTTTATTCATTCTGAAATAGATCCAATATAGTACGCAGACGATTACCCCGGTGTCAGGTACCTGTTGAGCACTGGAAGTGCACGTCGGCTTGCCGAGAAAAGCAAACACTTTGATCAGTCCTCTTTCAGGACTTCCTATCCTCCCCCTTCCTCCTTTAATTCAGATGATACAGTGTTCCTGTAGTAAGGACTTTTTAACCAAATATTCACTACCAAATCCCTTAATTTTATTTGACAACAAAATTTTCTGGCTTTGGGCGTGCGTCTAACAGTATCTACTTCTTGATGGCATGTACTGTAGCCTTGTTGTTTGGGTAGTCTTCATCAAGCATCTGTGTTTCGTATTTTAGAGCCTTCCATTCATCAACTCCATTGACGCTTGTTTTTTTAAATTTTTTTCATAATCCTACTCAAATGCCTAACTGCAGTCACTCTTGCGTCCACGATAGTCGGGCGGATTACGCCTTAAAATATAAGTGTGACTATTATGATGCCTACCTTAGAATTCAGTAAGCTGACTGCCCTCTACCGCATCTCAAATGCGATGATGTTTGATGGGTTTGTTTACAACAGTGTCAAGTTGTTTAGCTACTTTTCGACGCATGTCAACGTGTAAAATACCGATGGATATAAAATTATATGAGTATTATAACGGACAAAGAGGTGGTGGAGTGAATTGTCTATTTATGATTGTTTTCCTCTTGCACAACGATTGCCTGTCCTATTGACCCCTGGGAAAGATAAAAAAAGAATAAAATATGTATGATATTATCAAGTGGAGAGACACTGCGTGCGTCAATGGTCGAGCTCCATCGGATATGAGGATCGCCACGAACTACATGCCCTATTTATCTTAATCACCGGGTACATTCAGTTTTTAATATCTCGCTCACTGTTTTTTCTCTATCTCTTTCTCCCCTCTAGCGCCCACTGCAGTCGCGTCCACTCGTGCCAGGGGGACGAGTGTACATTTTGAGCGAATTGTCAGGCATGCTTCAAACCTCGTCGGCTCGCAGCAACTGCCTTCAGTAAAGTCTCGGCCACAACAGCATCAGGGGCCCAATCTGCTTTCCGACGACCGTAAAGATCTGCGGCTTTCCCAGAAAGGTCCGATTAACTCTCCTGACATTGGGGATGAAGATAACGAGGTATGTAGTTGCGTGCGTGTAACATCGTCCCCCCCGAAAACTAGATTCAACAAATGATGGTTATTTATGTGTAGTCAGTAGACAGGTATGCAGAGTATCTGTTGTGCAGACGTCTAGATGAGTCTTCAGGCTCCAATCAACCGCAGTAGCACCACTGTTAAATTAATTTGCCCCGTCACAGATTTTTCAGAACTGGACCAAGTGCCGTCGGTGCGTCATCAATAGTGCATCCTCAGTTTGCGACGAAGTCATTAAAGGTCTTCCTGTCTACCGTGGAATGCGTGCCTGATCCGTCCACCATGGACCTAGGTTTCACACTTGCATTAACATGGCAGCAGGATCCTCACCCGCTAGTCGAACAAAGCCTCGATGGTTCATTTGGCTATCGTCCGTAACGAGGGGTGAACTGTCAGTCAGCTGTTAACAATCATGTTTGCTATCTTCTTCGTAATACGTTTCACAGTCAGAGCCTGACCAACTGTCAGCTGGTCAGTAAGAAATGATCGACCGAATACCACGCGTAGTTTTTTGAGAATTGCAAAAAACGACTTACTTCGCCATTCCTTCCTTCAGCAGGTACCAACGCAAAAAAATACACTCCATCTGGAAGACCCTGCCATTATACGTGCCAGAAGAGAGGCTATCGCCGAAGCTAAGGTAAAAACGTTTATCATTTTCCAACAGTTCTATTTTTAAATAATAAAATCGGTCAATATTCATTCTATCCGTCGCTTCGCGTGCCTTGTTGTAGGGCGCGTCGTGGACATCTTCGCTTACGACGATCATAGAGTCACTTATTTCGCCCATTTCTTCATCTGCCGGTTCCAGAGTAAACTATACCAGCGACTACTTAGACTGTTCCACTGCAACCATTGCTATTAATCGTTCAGATGCTCTTCCAGTCCTGAGAATTGAGGAATATTGGTATCTCTTCCTCTCTCTGCTTTTCAGATTGGTCGCCACAAACTTTATCCATTGGGACTGGTGATCTCGCGACCCAGTTCATTCGGACCCACTGAGTCATCTAGAGGCATGACGTTTCGCCACACCAGGCGTCTCCAGTGAGACTTATAGTTCCAGGTTCTGGACATGATTGCTCAGTCGAGACTGTATGATTCGAGTCCTAGTTGTCCAGTTACAGATGCAATGGCGTTAGATTAGAGAAAGCTCCGCCAATGCAGGGTCTAGAATGGTTGGTCGTCTTGTGTGGTCTGGAGCGTATAAGCAGTAATCGGATTTCCGTATTATTCTGTTTACATCCCCGTTCCCGGAAGTGGATGATGGATAACCTGTTGAGTTCACTGATGAAGAATTTTCGGGTAGAAAAATGGTGGCTCGTTGAGGATTTATATGACAAGATCCGCTTCTACCTTGCTGGATGACATCCCTTCTGAACAAGTGGCATGCAGTTAGTCTTGGTTAACCCCACGGTCGCATCTGGCGTTCCCGAAAAGCGCCAGCATATCATCTACGCAGTGCCAGACCGAGGGTCAAACCTTATGGATAGCGGCATTTCATCCCATGATACTCTTAAGGCAACAAAACTGTTGTTCCAGTCTCCTTGTCCTTTCATGAACCGCCCTCTCGCCATTGTCTATCCCCTGCCAAGCAACCAACCTTGGGAGCACTTTGTCAATCCCCAGTAGAAAGAAAATACGTAATTCTGCAATCAAATCAGATTTATAAATATCACTGTCAGTTTGCACCCGATAGCACACGGTCCCTTATTACTGCAGTCGGGCGTTGAATTTAATTTGACCGCAAAAGGGGCGTCTTTAGTTGCACTTGACCTGGTCGTAAGCTGGGGTCTTCCTGGGTGACAACGATAAAATAACTTATAATAGGCTCTTTTAATCCGTATGCCCTCGTTGCTGCATCTCTGCTTTAACCGGTATTATGGCAAGCATTGTTATACTATAGTACAGGCCTGGGCTCCTGTTCGTTTGGCAAAGCCTGACTTAACTCCTTCCTTGCTCAGGCTTTTCGTAAGGGCCGTGTTGTGCGCACTCAACCGACAGATGTCCCGCCTCAGCCACTGCCCAAAGACGCCGAGTTTTTCCCCACAACGCCAGAGCCTCGCCAGCCCTGGTATGCCGGTCCCTCAAACCGACCAGGCCAACAGCCGCGCCGTGGATCTGGCGGCGATCGCGGACGTTCGAGAGCAGGCCGCGGCGGTGGCTTCTCTCGCAGCAGCGCTGGCGCACCTGACCCCGCAGGCAACTATGAAACGGAGTCATCGTCAAACACCAAGCAGCAGGCGGCAGCTCGGCGATTGACACCACCGCCGAAGGCACCTGCTTCCACCCTCGCGCGGCGTGGCGGTATTACGCCCTATCAGGCCAAGTTAAAAGAGCGCTACGGGGGGCACAACCAACGCACCCTGGCAGATCGCAAGCGTCAACTTTAGACCAGTGCACTCGGGATTCGAGCACTTAAACCTGCGACATCAACTCAGTCTTTCCATATTTCCCTACCAATCTTTGAAATCGGATGCGGAAAAATTTTCTATCTGCTCACTGTTCTTGGTCATTTTTCGTATGATACCTTTTTTGACTGAAGTAGCTTAAGGCCTGTTCGATCATTCGTTCGAAACACGACAGTTTGATTGTCGATTTCAACTATGTCCACCGAACGCTGGATTATAGTGAGAGTAGACATGCACAGCATCTATCCCACTCTCTGTTCTACTTCCCCCACCTAGGTCGAAACACTATTTTATGCACGGGGTGTGTCAAAGTTTCTAGACAGGGCATCTACGTGTTCCCTTTAACGAAATTTTCCTTTGTTTCACGCTGTGGCGGCTCTCTGCAGTTGGCCCCATACCACTCATTGAGAGATTATCAGTCTTACTCTTTGAAGGTCAGACTTGTGGTCGATGCACTTGAATCCCCAGGATGAGCACCGCTGTTTTCAGGCAGGTGTCAATGTGATGCCTAGCTCGTTTCGGTTGGGTGGACCAGCACATGGGTGTTGACGGTTCGGCGTAGGAACAGTGACTTGCGCCTGCATTAGACTTGCGCGACATCTCCCCCATCCTCACCTCACCTTTAAGTGTCAAGAAGACCGGGATTCATCTGGCCCGCACAACGTGCGAGGTACACGTAAGATGGAGGGCAACTGCTTTGTTGAACTCTGCATCCAAACTCGAGTTGGTGTGATCCTGCCATTGGAACAGGGTAGTTGTGCAGAGATCAGGTTAGATTGATCTTCCGAAAGTCCGCATTGAAACTTCATGAGCTTCCTCCTCAGTCGGTGGGGGTCCTCGTCAATAATAACGAGCGAATCAGGTGATTCACTTAGGGGTATGCGTCTGTGCCTATACTTCCCTCAAAAAGTGGTCCGATTCGAAGCAAGCCATTGTCACCTTTTGGCCAGATTGCTCTATAAGCTGAAAAATTGTGCTATAGCCCTCATCTACGATTCAAAAAAACGTGTTGGTTCCCAGTATTACTGGAATGCTTCGTGTTTGAGTAGTTTGTTGATTACTGGTTATCTTATGAAGTACACAAAAATGGCAACTACACAAACTACAGTTAGGTGCGCCTCATTGAGGGTAAAGACGCTATTGATGCGGTCGAGAATTCCAAGGCTTAGCAGCTGTCATCTTTTTATCGTCAAAGTACAAGTGGAGAATCGCTAGTTTATGCATTTTAGGTGATAGTCCTTGCGAACCATTCGCGTTCATAATACGCCTACTGAATCAACTCTAGTAGGCGGTTATGAGATGTTAAAATTGATGAAATTACCAAACCTCTGTACCTCCAGGAAATTCCATGTCTCTTGTCCCTTTGATAGAGGTCTCTAATCGCGCTTTGCTTTAGGATTAGACAGCAGTTGCTGAAATATTTCTGACTGCTTTTTCCGTGGTACCTGAAAATCGCCTGTCCTTGGAGCTGGGCTGAGTTTAAGGAACATTAAAGGCCCCGCCATTTTTTGGATTTCTGAGTTGCTTGTATCTTCCCTACCGCAGTAGGGGGACCCATCGTTGTCAACCTTTACGCCTTTATACCTCATCAACGCCAAATACTGCATAAATATTAGAAAATATTGTAGTTAGTTATCTATTTTATAATATTCAGTAAGTGTTAACTTAAATTCAGAAGTATGGGAGCTTCCCGTGATCGACCCTTACGCCGCGATACGTTAACCCTTGTAGCTTGATTGCAGGTCGCCATATTGGCCGTGCCGATTGACGTTGCAATGAGGGGCCCTCGTCGTCGGCACACAGCTGAACAACCCAAAGTAATCAGGAGCGAGTAGTGGCTGACTGTCTCTTTGGCCTGATAAAGGTTTAGGTACAAAAAAGGCGAAAACGTTTGATTTGTCAGCAACGCAACGGCCACTGTACGATTACTCAACGAGTGGTGTGGAATTAAAAACCGACCAAGGGCTCACTATGGACAGGCTCAACCTCCATTCTGAAGGGCGCCACAAATGTGCATCTTCAAACACATGAAGAAACGTGCCAGCTTTTCAATAGTCATCGGGGTATCATCCTTTGCAGTCAAGTTTCTAAAATCCTTGCACCTCATTTTGCCCAATCGTGGTACAGGGCTTTCTTCCAGAGACAACGCAGGGTTCCGGAGACATCATGATATATCGCAGAGTGACGTCCACAGGAACAAGGTCAGAAAGTGAAACTCAGCCCCTACCCCCTCTTCGTGGATCTCATCTTTCCATCATGAACCGAAACAGTCCTACGAGACGATGTGTAAATTCGGATACCGGAAGGATAACGCGCCACGGTCAATGGGTCAACTTTTGAAGCATTAGCGATGACAGTTGGAATGCAGGGAGGTTTCGATTGCCTTCACTGTCGCGTTATCCTCCATAGTTATGGGTGGCCTAAAATCGGCTTTGATCATCAAACGGGTTGCAAACTGTTCAACAACTAAAGTTCGTTGTTAGACGCTCACCGATCGCTTGCGGGACTCATTCCTGTCTGCCTTAGGGCCGACTCTCGAGCACCGCTAGCAAACGCACAACAGCTAGCATAATAGGCAGATGCATTTTGCCGAAGAAGACAACGAATGGCCATTTCTGGCTCATTGGCCGTCACCAGACAGTAATACCAAAACCCCAGGTGGTGAACTGTCCGAAGACCGAAAAAGAACCGTTGCGCAATGGGTTAGAGCGGGTTTTTAACCTTGGGTGGTGTACCACGCAGCTGCTGTTGACCTCGTCTACGTGTACTACGTACACGACCTGGCCCCCCAAACATGAGCACCAGGATTTCACACAACAGGGGGTTGAACGGCTTACATCTCACAGGTGTGAGATAGCCAGAGGTCACGTTAAGATGGAGCCATCGCAGCCTGACTCTCAGACCACCAGTCAACCACTCCACACAACACACATTGGACTAACTGCTAGGTCTGAGTGTAATTGTCAGTTGGCAACCTTCCAACCGCAGCGCTTAACGTTAGCGTACTCTCTTTTTCTCCCCCACCTGAGCCCGGTCTCATGATACTGTCAAGAAGACCGGAGATGGGATAGGGCGCAGGCGGCTTGTGTGGCCGGAGACGCCCCTCGGCGTACTGATAGTTCGACCGTCGATTTCGACGATGTCCACCGTATGCTCCACGGAATGGTGGTGCTGGGACGGGGACTTGCGCGTGAGTTTGTTTAAATTGATAGTAGCCTTGCGCTGCAGCTACCGCACTCTCTCCTCCTCCCCCACCTGAACCCGGTCTCATGGCACAGTCAAAAAGACCGGAGATGGGAGAGGGCCGAAGGTGGCTGGTGTGGCCGGAGCCGCCCCTCGGCGTACCACCACACCTAGCTCGGATCCTACGGAGTGGGAGTGCCATAAAGGTCACATTATGAAGGAGCCATTGCAGCCTGACTCTCAGACCGCCAGTCAGCCACTTCACACAAAACACACATTTTGGGCTGACCATGCAGTCCGAGTTATCCCGTCAGTTGGCAACCTACCAAGCCACGGCTTTTAGCGCACCGTGATAGTTTCAAGCGCGGTAGATTGTTTATAGTGAGAAAAATGCGCTGAGCTGTTGACCTCGCTCTCTCCCCCATCCCCACAATCAGACCACCGTCCGAGCCAGTCAGTTGTCTGATGTGGGAGTGGGCGCATTGGCTGACGGATCGGCGTACACGCCTTCGCGCGCCACAGCACGACCTGGCCCCCATAACGCACACACCAGGATTTACTTACTCAGGGAATATGGAGGAGCCATCGCCGTCTGATTTTCAATCCACTGGTCAGCCACTCGACTCACACAGCACATTGAGCCGACGTTGTGGTCTGGTGCAAGCCTAAGATTGGCAGTTTTCCCAGCCACGGTTTCTAGGACACCGTGATATACTCAGGTACATGGTTATTGTGAGGGTGTAGTCGATGTATTGGTGTATGTAGTGTGTGCTGATGTAGCTTAGCCTCCGATGGTTTACTGCAGGTTTTTGTGAATGCGCATGTGTCCGAATAGTCCCATGCGGTTTGTGAATGTGCGGGAGCAGTGAGGGCAGTGGAAGCGGGCGCGTCGACTGTATGTCGGAGCCCCAGGCACTGGTTCACCAGCCTCCGCGCGATGGATTCTCGGGTGACCGACCAGGCCGATACGTGAGTTGAAGTTGCGGGCGCAGTGTGGGCAGGAGAAATCTGTAGAGGCTGTGGGGGATGTCATTCACAGTAGTGGGGGTGGCAGTGGCGGTAATAATGGCAGGAGCGGAGGGTGTGCATGGTGTATCGGTGTTGTCGGCATTGTGGGAAATTCCGCTGTCATGGATGCGCATGTGACCGAATAGGCCCATGCGATGAGTGAACGTGCGAGGATAGTGAGGGCAGTGTAGGCGGCGATCTCTACTGTGTGTTGGTGCTCCAGGCACTGGCTCACCAGTCTCTGTACGATTGATTGGCAAGTGACCGACCAGGCCGATGTGTGAGGTAAATGTGCGGTCGCATTGAAGTCAGCTTAGGAGAGATTCCCCTTCGCTGATGGTGGTGATAGTGAAGGCGAAGGCGGTGGTGGGGGTAACTGGTGATGAGTATTGGGATGTGGTCTGTATGATGGTTGGAGTAATGGAAATTGATGCCAGGAGTGAGGGTGGGAGAGTCTGAAGGATGGTTGGCAGAAATTTGACGTAGAAGTTGGTATTCTCGGATTGTTAGTGCATTGCGTCCGAAGATGTCCGACCAGGCCGATTCGCGCGCGGAAGATTCGTTGACAGCGCGGGCATGTTGGCAGGGCCTGGACATTGGCAGGGTTGGTCCAGGGCGCTAATGACTTTCGTGCCGCTCTTTTGGCCTTGGCGGTGGCGATCCGGTTGGCCTCATAGATTGCTGAGACATTCTTCACGGATCTTCTCCATGCCGGTCTATCCTGTGCGAGGTCCTCCCAGGTCGCCAGGTTGATCTGCAGTTGCTTCAGCGATTTCTTCAACGTGTCCTTGTAGCGTCGTTTTTGACCTCCCTGTCGGCGAGCACCAGTAGCGACATCTCCGTAGAAAAGTCGTTTGGGAAGTCGCTCGTCGTCCATTCTTACTAGGTGTCCGCTCCATCGCAGTTGCACTTGCCTCCGCATGGCGTGGATGCTGAGGATTCCGGTCCGCTCCAGGACATCCGTGTCCGGGATCCTGTCTTGCCATCTCAGGTTCAGTATTCTGCGGAGGCAGCTGAGATGGAAGTGATTAAGCTTCCTGGCTTGGTTCGAGTAGAGGGTCCAGGTCTCCGCTCCGTAAAGGAGTGTCGTCAAGACGACGGCCTTGTACATCTTCAGTTTGGTGTTCAGGTGAATACCGTGGCGATTCCACACGGAAGCCTGCAGCCGGCCGAAGGCCTGACTAGCTTTTCAAATCCGTTGGGGAACCTCATCATCGATTCTCGTGTTGCGTGACATCGTGCTTCCTAGATAGGCAAATGTTTCCACGTTTTTGAGTTGAGGACCGTTGACATTGATTCGGCGAGCATTGTATTCCACACTGGGTGGCGGCTGGCGCATGACAACCGTTTTAGCTGGGCTGATTGTTAATTCAAAATTGGCGCAGCCTTCGGCGAAGAGGTCCATGCTCCTTTGCATGTCCTCCTCCGTCACGCTGTTAAGGGCGCAGTCGTCCGCGAAGAGCAAGTCATGGACTGTAGTCGTACACACGCGCGTTGGAGCCTGCATACGCCGACTATTGAAAAGGTGCCCGTCAGTTCTATAGGCGATGCGGATCCCCGGCTGCTCATCGCCGTAGGCGTCTATCACCATAGCAGAGAGCATGACACTGAAGAGGGTGGGGGCCAGTACGCAGCCCTGCTTCACTCCGTTGGTCACTGCAAATGCTTTGGATACCGTCTCGTTGTCAGTGACGCGCGCCGTCATACCATCATGAATCTGAGGCACCATGTGCGTGAACCGCTCAGGACAGCCGAATTTCTGCATAACTTTCCACAGTCCGTCGCGATTCATCGTGTCAAAGGCTTTCGTCAGATCCCCGAAGGTAGTGTATAGGTGAGTTCGCATCTCCTGGCACTTATCTTGTAGTTGGCGGACGGCAAAAGATCATATCAATTGTTCCGCGGTGTCGACGGAAGCCACATTGGCTTTCCGGGAGCAGGCCCTGCTCTAGGTGACCGTTCAGACGATTGAGAAGGATACGGGCGAAGATCTTCCCAGCGATGTTGAGCAACGAGATGCCTCTGTGAATATCACAGAGTTACCGGTTCCCCTTTCGTTTGTAGAGATGGACGATAGTCGCGTCTTTGAAATCCTAAGGAACTTGTCTTTGGCGCCACATCTCCTGGAAGAGTGTTCTGAGTTCTGCCATCAGCCGGGGCCCACCGTGCTTGTAGACTTCCGGTGGGATTGCGTCGGATCCCGATGCTTTACCACTGGTAATCTGCTGCACAGCCCGGATGGTTTCTGGTATGGAAGGCGGCAGATCCAGGTCATTGTTCGTGTCCACTTGAGGGAGCCGGTCAATGGCAGCATCGGAGATGGCTGATGAGCAATTAAGGACACTTCTGAGGTGCTCGGCCCAACGCTTCAGAATTTGCGATTTCTTTGTCAGCAGTGTTGTGCCGTCAGAGCTGAGCAGTGGTGCGGTCCCCTTGATACACGGACCGTAGATGGCCTTGATGGCTTTAAATAAGTTTTTCATTTCGGTCCGCATACCCCCGTGATTTCCCCAGCATTTCGGATTATCCAGGCATCCTGCATCTCCCGCAGCCGTTGCTGTACAAGGCACCGGCATCTGAAGAAGGCTGCTTTGGTGGCGTCAGTCCGAAGGTCCATGTAGGCTTTGTGTAGTCCATTCTTCTCTGCGAGTAAGTTGCTGATGTCGGCGTCATTGTCGTCAAACCAGTCATGGTGTTCACGGTGTGCGCGTCCGAGGACTTCGAGGGCGGTGACTGGATGACATTTCTCAGTTGGCACCATCATGATTCCACGGTGACGTTATTATCTGGGAGCATGCAGGTTATCAAGTTTCTCGGTTATTTGCTTGCTGAAATCAAAACAGTGAGCAGGCAAATTTAACAAAATAGTATTTAACTTACCTGGCGGCCTCTAACCTTGGGGCCTTCGTCGAGGTTGCAGTCGGAGCCTCATCTGGGTAGATTACGAGGCGGTGATCTGTCCAACCATCGGCATCGCGGATCGCCTTGGTTACGAACAGGTCCTGTCGATCTCGCCTCCGGGCGAGAACATAGTCCATAGAACATGCCAGCGCCGCGACCGAGGGCGTGCATCCACGTGACCTTCTTCCACGTCGGAAGGTGGAAGAAGGTGTTGGTCAGCCGGAGACGGTGTTACGCACACGTTCGCCGAAGAAGGAGGCCGTTATCGTTACAGCTACCGAGACTGTGGGGACGCAGCACTCCCTGCCAGGCAGTGTGGTCCGTCCCGACGCGGGCGTTGAAGTCACCAAAGACAATTAACTTATCCTCTTTCGGGACAGTCGCCAGCAGGGCGTGCAGGTCCTCGTAGAATTTGTCCTTCGCCACATCAGAGCTCGTCATTGGGGGAGCCTAGGCGCTGATGATGTTGGCAAACTTGTCTCCCCGAAGAGGCAGGCGGCGGCTCATCAGGCGATCATTGATACCATGCAGCAGACAGGACAGACGTCCCACGATGTCATTCCAGATGGCAAAAGCAACACCGGCATCGCGTCGCTCTGCCATTGGCCGGCCACTTCAGAAGAAGGTGTAGCCGGCACCCACCTCCTCCTGCTGATCCTGCTCAGCGAATCGGGTCTCGCTGAGAGCAGCAATGTCCACCTTGTAGCGCGCCAGTTTCCAAACGACAAGCGCCGTCCTAAAAAGGAATGAACATTCCAGGCTGCTAGTGTGAGTGGACTCACCCAAGCAGCCTGGAGGGTAAGGCGAGGGGGATTGGGGCGGTGAGTATTGTTGTTTGTTTGAGTTTTACGACCGCGTATTTTGCGATCTGCGAGCCGCGGCCTGCTTCAGAAGACGTGATAACCAGCATTTGTTTAGGGCACATTTTCTAGCCCCTTCCTCCGCGAGGAGGCAAGCAGTGCTGTCCCAAAATAGGGCCGCTCGGACATCCCAGACGACTGCCGAACTCCACTATGAATCACGGTTTTGTTTTAGCGGTAAAACGACCCGAGTTAGTCTGGGCCGCCTACGGGGTTGCTGTCACCCCCACCGTAGGACTTTTTGAGAGGGGGGGAGGCGGCAAGTTCGGCAGTCAGACATACAGGGTGTGGAGGCACACACAACACCTGAAACCCTCACCTGGTTAGCCCACCGATCGTGAAGGTTGCCCGGGGTGGCCGCTGGGAAGAACCCAACTTCGAGGAGCCACAGGCGAGAGTTAGGTACCAGTTAGAGGCGGCCACAGGAGCATTCACCACCTGTACGAGACAAATGGAGCGACCAAATGCTATCGGTTTGGTGCTACCCCTAACTAGCACCCCTACACCCCCGCCCCCCGTGTCTACACACATACACGCACACACACACTCCATCACTCTGTAGCGTCCTGTTACCTTTCCTGGTCAGCTAAACATTTATGCTGACTTTAAAACGTATCCTCCGAACGCTGTCCCTCCACTACCCTGCTTACTCCGAAGTCTTTCCGGCCCATGCGTAAACGCTTCCGACACCTCTCTCTCTCTCTCTTACCACATCTCCCTCGCTCACGATGTGGCCGTAAGGCATCAAGGCAAGGAAGGTTGAAGCAGATCGCAGAAAAAAACCGCGAAGAGCGCTACACAACCGTCATCGGTCCGGACCGGGCATGTCCCTAAATGGATTCTTCTCCGACAGTGGGGAGAAGTACGCTTATCCTTCCGCTGTAATAAGCGGGATGGTGGGATTTTCCAGTTTTCACATCCACGCCAATTCTCGTTCAAGCGGTTATTTTCAGAATCTCTCCCCGTTGCAGATACTTTCCGAGCCAAAGCGACGTGAGGGCGGTCGTTCAAGTAACCAAAGTGAAGGTAATCATGTCAGTTGGTATGCACCTAACGGTCAGCAAGCGATGCGCGCGACGTTCCGCAGTAATCCGGCAACACTATACGGCTACCTACGGCAGAGATTAGATTTCTAGGAATCTCCCTATCAACAATAGTGAAAATCCAAGGAGGGGCGCTAACCGTCGGGGTGCACGTGTGATCTGATCCTGCAAGTAGCTATTTCGGCTAGTCCCCTTCAGAGACTGGGTAGTGCATACCTAGTTCTTACTATATGGCGTGCGGGTTGAAGCTTAATAACTCATAACTCTCTTACGTAAGGTATGAGGCCATTGTTCCTAAGGGGTAAAATTGTCCTGCCCTCGATGCACCATTGGCTATAAGGCGGCTACAGTCTCGAGAAACGTTACAGCTCATAGGCGGCCATGATAACGCGAACCCCTGTTCCAACGCGCACGCTTTATCTTTCACAACAATATGCTGGGCAACAACACATTCACTATTACACATAAAAAGTCTGGATGGAAGTAAAAACGTTTTCAACAGCGACCACTGAATCTCAAGTAGCAAAATACGCCGAAAGTATTATCATACATGGCCGCCGGATCAAATAAATGCACAGGTGAGAGGAGGGAGGTGAGAGGGAAGTCAACGGAGTCAGGTGGGTGACTGCCATGCATCCATCTCCCAATCTGCCAAAAACTCAGCGAAGCGATGCTCCGTCTGAACAGAAACGCGCGGTGGACAGCGACCGCCGTTGACGCTTAAAATTTTCTTCAGACGCAGTTTCTGGCGCCGCAGGCGTGCTCGTGCGGAGGCTATGTGAAACTTGGACAGTGGGGCTTCCGGGTCGGCCTGAACCTCACAGAGGATGGCGGGGTCGTTAAAAGAGAGTATTCGCAGGGGTGCAGCCACTGGTTGTTCAGGTGCTGGAGGAGGCAACTTTTTGCGACGCCCGCGTGGCGGCGGAGGAGGGCGAGTGGCAGGGCCGACCCTGAGAGCAGCGGCCTCAGAAATCGTCTCTAGACCGCGCAAGGCAGGTGGAACATAATTCTTGTTTACATTCAGCCAATCAGGGACCTGGTAAACAAAAGTGGGAGAAGGTAGATACCAAAAGTTAGGATATGCAGAATACAAAAATTATTCGTTTTTTTTTTCTGATAGACAAAAGCCATGGTTCGTGCCGAATGACTGGTCAGAGGAGCGCGCTGTATTTTCGGACCGGGGAATATGCAAAGCACATTTCTGTGCCTTTTCCACCGGCTTTTGGTAGATCACTTCTGAGACTGTGGATTATTGGAGGGGGCATTAAAACTGTCCGTTTGAGGGAGACCCGCTTCCATGAAATATCGGAAGAAATTTCGGGAGGGAGCTGGTAAAACTAAAGCCGGTATATTAAACACTTGATCAATGGCCCAGGGAAGTGCATGCGGCTTAGCATACGAGTCAGGCTCATTCAGACATCTTAAAACCCATTCACGACACGGCTTAAGGTGGGGGAATCATAGTCCAAGTAGTTAGAGCGTTGAGTGGACTTAAGACTTGCCCTTTCTGTTGTGGGTTCAAATACCACCACAGTCGCCCATTTGTTTAAACGTCAATTGAATGTCAAGTTCACCTTAGAGCCTCGATCAAACCGTTCGACAAGAAAAACCTACCTAGGAAGCCTTGATCGGTCGACTATTTAACGACACATTTGGCGACGCTCTAAAATTCAACTGCACAAGTAATGAAACTGAAGACTGAACATTGTGAAACGCAACATGAGGGGCAACAGAACCGGAAAATGAATAAGAATAATGGAGTGAAAGGAGACTTACCTACGGGCTGTCGCATAGATGAGGTGTACAGAGGTTCGTTACGAAAGCACACATGGAGCGTAGGATGCCCAAATTTTGCGCAACTCAAGAATGATTGGTCACTCCCCCCCCGACCATATGACAAAAAGTTAGTTATGTGGTCATGGCAGTCATAAAATTCTGGCCCTTTATTTACAATGAGATCTCGTTACAGCCAGTCGGTCAGCTTCGAAAAGGTAATTGGTTTAGATAATCTAAATGCCCCCGGACGTGTAAGTTCACTGGTCTGTACGTGAAAGCAGCGATGTCTCTCCCTGCTCTGGACTTTGCGCACGTTGCTTAACAACTGCCAGCTGTGAATTATCCCCTCGGGGATGTAAATCTTTGTGTGCGAAGTCTCAAACATTATGCAAACCGGTGATGGTATGCACCCGCAGGGCGAACCTACTGTAGTCCTTAAGAGTTCCGAGAAACGCAGCAGACAACCTCCTCGGCTTCGAGAGCTGGGTCAAAGATAATAAAGCATGCGCCTGAAGCCACATAACACTGACTGACAGGTGAATTCTCATATTAAAACAGATAGGCTGGCTTGCATGAAGTTGCAATACTGAGGAAAGCGGAATATAATCGAAAGACAACTAAATATATGGCGGCGTTCTGAATATCTCTTCAGTTACTCGTCAAAATCACGTTCGGAAAAGAAACACTATTTAAGTATTGTGCATCTCCCCGATTAAATGCCGATGCTTAAATCAGTCGGGGCATATTGCCACGAAAATATAAAAAGAGACATTTACCTTTTCATTCTCATATTATATAGTAAGAGGACTTCTTTGAAGTGCGTAGTCGAAATTTCGCAGTCCCTGCGTATACTGAAACGAAGAGAGTTTTTGCTTATTTGCTGGAGGTCCCCGATACTAGAAATGTCTGACAGTTTTAAGTAGCAGGAAGAAACGGTAGATATCACTCCATTACCCCAAACATTACTGGAGCGAAATTTGTTAATGTGAGCTGGCCTCTTTTCACAGGCATCTTCCAGAGAAGGCCTAACTGCTCAAAATTAGTATATTAAAGGAAGCATTTTTGCAAAAGTTTCCAGAAGCATACGTTCATTTGAACAGAAATCGGACATTAGTATGAAAAATTGCGCCAAGCAGGCGGTTATTTTTCTTTCCTGAAGTTGGCTTTTCCCAGCCAGATAACGAAGGAAATTAAGTGAAGGAAGAGCTTCTGACACATGGTCTCACTCTTGGCGTTTAGCTGGCGATGACGTAGTGATAACGATAAATTCTGCGATGATACCCATTAAAGAAAGTTCCGTACAGCGAACATAAGTGTTGGATTATTCACCCTTACGCATGTATAGTAAGATAAGTTAGCGCGGAGCAGGGAATGTAAAAAGGACTAGGTTAAACGACTAGGCACCGATCCAAGCGGATGCGAGCATTACCCCACATGACTATATTAAGTCATGGAAAAGTCCATCTATAGGGCAATTGTGACTCATTTGGTTGACAGTGACCACCGGGTTAACGTCAACCAATAGTTCCGAATCATCGATAGCGGCGACGAGTCACTCCCAGTTCCTGTACCAGCGGATACGTGCGACGGCATAGACAGCGGTTTAACGTTTAGCCCAATTAGTTTTGTGCTCAGACAAGGCCTTTATACAGGCCATCGGGCTCCCCCGGTCCACTATGAACCCAGCATGTTCGTTCTTACATCCTACAACGTCATCGCGCCACATTGACGATACAGAGACATTATTAAACTGATGAAAATTGTCAACAAAGACAAGGGAGACTGAAATGGCCACTTCTGGCTCATTAGCCGTTATCAGCCAGTAATGCTCGACCCCAGGCGGTGCACTAATCGAGGCCCGAACCCGCGACCTACTGACTATAAGTCAAACTCTCTACCCGCTCTGCCACGGGCTCTTTGTCTCACCGCTTTTAGATCGAGAATAGTACCAATGGTTAATGAACGCTCACCAATCTATTACGGGGCTCCCTCTCGAGCCCCAGGGCAGACCGAGACGGGTGAACCCCGTAAGAGATAGGTGAGCGTTCAGCAACCAAAATAGCTCACCGTCAAGCTATGCTTTCCCCATCCAGAAGCTCCTGGCTGAACTGGAATATAATAACCCCCCATGATTTCTACACGCCCAATCTTCCCACCGTCATTGCTACTGCACATTGGCGGTTTTAACTGTCGTTGCTCTACCCTACAGGCCTGAGGATGAATAATCGAAAACGTACGTTTGCCGAACCTGAATGCTTCAATAACGATAGACGTTGGAAACGCCTGATGCCAATCTGTCAGAGAAGAAAGAATCACCCAAACCATTTCACCCGTTTACGAGAAAAAAAGAAACAATAGTAACTCACTTTCTCAATGATTAAGGGCGCAGACTGCTGTGTTACAGGGCTTGGCTGCCACACAGGAAAGTCGGGTAGCGGCTTGGCTGACAAAACAGAGAGGAGAGGTGTGGAGAGATCGGTGGGCTGCTCAAGTGGGAGAAGGGGGACAGAGGTCGAGGCTTCTGTAGGCGGCTCAACAGGGGAAGGTACTACTTCCTTATTGGCAGACTGCGACATATCCTTTTCGGAAGAAGTCTGTCCGGGGAAAGGCAGTGCAGAATAAACGAAACAGGTCATACGGGAGAAGAGAGGAGCAAAGGCGCACAACACGGGGACCATCTTGAGGTAGTGATACGTTCGTAATCAAAAACCGGTAAGTATCATTTCTTGTCCTTTTCAGGTGGCGGCCTGTGATAAAGACATCTTCCCACTCGCTAGCATTATCCGACTGCCTGGAGTCCTCGAGATGCAAACCACCACTTCGTGAGATGGCTGGGAAACAAATGAGGTGAACGGAGCTGTGGTGATTTGCAGGGAGCACAAGACTATTATATTGGGTTTTGGCGCGGCTGCAATCAAAAATGCAGTCTGAATAGTTTATATAACAAAAACACCACGAATTTCAGAATAGGTAGGACACTTTACTAAAACTTTATTGGCTGAATTGATGTTTCAGTCAATCTGCATCACTGCTTTCAACCCCGCACCCTTTCCGGTGAAATGAGCTCCTCTAGTTGTGGAGAATGAGGCACTTAACTTTCGCATGTAATGTTAATCGAAATTCTGAACTGTGTGTTTGATTAGAAATGATTACTCGGGTGGTTTATAATATTGATTATCGTGCAGCAGACTGTCAAATTTTGAATCGAATTCTTTCCGATTGCTTACAGTAACTATGTTTTGTAAAAAATACTTCTTCAGTACTATCAAATTTTCCCATTGATGTTCCATGCGGCTATAAATTCAATCACATTTTATATAAAAACATGTAAAAATGTATTCTTATGTGTATTCATTTTCGAGGCAATTACGTCTTTTTCAAACCTGATATTAAAGTTAATACCGACCAAGAGTTCTCGGAATATGGCATCCTCAAAACAGAAAGAATCAAAGTTAATCAGTCTGCTGATTATATTAACAATTAAGGCCATCAGCGGGCAGGCTTGATGAGACAGGAATATCGGAAATAATACAACTAGAAAGCATTTTAAACAAATCAAACTCGAAACATTAACCTGTTAACCTATCGAACCTAAGATATCGGAGAAATCGTATCCCTTTTTGTTATTTCTCACTCGGTACAACCTCGAAGAATGTTACTATCCGTGTGAGTAGGTTTATGACATCCCATTGCTGCAAAGACTCTTTCACGACCAGTCAAGTAACTGTGCCCCAGGTGGACGAAATGACTTCTAAAGTGCGCCTAGAGGTTAAGTTCTCTACAAATTATCCCCATATTTGTGTCCGAAGGTACCTTATGATGGACACTGAAAGTCTTGATTCAACCAATAGCTCCTACCGGCAGGATGACATCAATAACTGGATCAACCAGATGCAATAGCCTTGTCCAACCTCCTCGTAACATCTGACGTTCGCGCTAGATCAATGAGAAAGGAGATGCTTCGAGTACACGGAGCCTTCATTAAGAACGGGAAACCTTGCTTCTGCGCTCAAAATACAATGTCTGAAAGATTTTGATTGATGATGGACTACTAAGTTGTCTCCCCTAACACATTCAGCTAATGGCATAACAGGTGGTCGAGGATCTATCGAGGCCCAGACCAACAAATGAGCCCCGTCTGCACGAAGTCAGTTGTACCTAGCCTATCCACAATGTCTGCTTTTGTGGGCCTGGACCTTCTGCTATTCCCTGCTAAAAGAGAATTCGTTCGACTAAGTACAGACATTTGCTGGTTTACCGTTTATAAAAATAGACATCATTGAAATTTATTCCATTACTGTAAAATTTTAACGTGTACACCTGATACTGCAGATTTATGGTGTTTTTGAAAGTTCCAGTTCATCAAGAAGCATAAGTCGTTTGGCTTAGTGGTCTGAACTTCACACGTCCTACTCAGAATTACGGATTAGTGGCTTATGGAGTTAGTATCGACATAATTTGTGTGGCCGATGAGCAAAAGAAATTTATAGTGGTGGTTTTGTTTGTAAGCAAACAGAAGTAGAGGGATCAAAGACTTTTGTGAAAGAAAACGTTTGCATCCACAAACTATAAGTGCGTGCAAATAATAAGTGGCATTTATTGAAACAAACTGAAACCCACCAACTGTGATAGATGGGGCAAAAGCGACTTTCTTGAGAGCCGACAACTTCTCCGAAGACCGTAGGATGAAACACTATCCACTTCGGCGCTCGGAATGATGTTCGATACATCGAGGCCACTACAGATAGAGGAACGTCGCCGTTTTCTCCTAGAGGAATCGAGGTTTATGTCCTCGCTGGTTAGTTCTGAGTTTCTTTTTGAGGTGGGCATTCTGAGGGAAGAAATAAACGATGCATTATGCCAGCTCAAAAGGAACGCATTAAGGGAAAGCATTTTTTGCATTGTAGTCTTATGGAAAGGTTAGGTGTGGAATAACACATTCCTAGACGCAGTGGCTTGCGATTACATGCGACCGCTTCACATAAAAGACGCATATTTCCCCTTCAGAAAGGGCCTTGGTAAGGCTTTGTCATTCGATATAGGCAGGGTTCGTGGAAACCTAAAGAGTGAATATTGGCCAGAACCATCTAACTGCGGATACTGCACGGCGTACCAAAATTGCAAAAATCTAGGTATCAACCACAACAGTCAGTCGGAATATTAAAAAGATACAGTCTACCACCTCACTGAGTGACCGATTGCTACGCCTGTGAGTGCCTTAACACATTGTTCAACCTGTCAGGTTTTGATGCACTCAGCGGTGCCTTTATTTTATGGGTGTGTCCCGGACGAGGCTGATGGTATAAACTGGAATCCCACGAATTTGACCATGACACAACAGCACCTCACACGAACTTTAATCTGGATGTCTGTTCAATCGAATGGGTACTTCATCAACAAAACGGCGTCCTATCCGTCCTTAATTATTTGACAGATTCGGTTATCTGGGACGTCCGGGTACGGAAGGAGCTTCTTGTCAAAAACATAAGCCATATTGACGATATTACTTCACTCGATGACAAGATTTGCTCTTGGTCACATATCCATCGATTACTACAAATCCGGTCCAAGATTGAGCGCTGGGAAAACCGAAAAATTTGGTCAACCGCCTCACGCCGTAATTAACGGTTCTGTTCACAGAGGCAAAGGCGACTGTATGTTTCATCTGCATTTGTTTTCCTGTGACACTTGGAGATTCATGTCAGAACTTTGCCCGATACATTATACTCTCGAGGTAGTTGGTTTACCGCCTCTTGCAGTGTCTGTGGCCACGCCACCAGGCTTCGCAGAAGATATTGACCGATTGTACGAGGTTAAAATACTAGCCATCTTGCTATACGGTTGCAAAGTGTGGCCACAAGCAGAGTAGACCTTAGGAAGATTGATATGATTTACAACTGACGCCCACAGAAGAGTCCAGTACAAGAACTGCGTCTCGAACGTGGAAGTTATTGCCGGTCAGGGAAAACATCCGTTTATGTTGCAATAAACTGCCGCTACCCTATGGCTATGTTAGGCATTCCGCTAACCTACGTAGGGGCTCAGCTGAGAAGCCACCTTCGTGATTTTATTCAATAAACATAGTGGGGCCTGGAGAGGCTTATGGGTTCGACGGTCTTTAGTTTTGTGAACGAAACCAACAACTATTGAGGACCTGGGCACCGACAGCTGTGCACGGACCGCACATGATCAGACGCTGCAGGGACGGCAAAACGAGCGCTGTTGTTGGCTGAGAAAAGTAAAAGAAACTTCTAAGCGCTATGGTGGCAAACGGCTACGGACTCTGATGTACGGCAGCAAAAATACAGAACACCAGATATCAAAAACAGTGACAGTTTAACACCCTTGAGTTCAGCTGAGAGTCCAAAGCAGAATTATGACAACATAAAGAAATTTTCGGGCCATATGTCCGCTCACTTTGGATCGATTGAGTTTTAAAGCGGTAAAACACAGCTTTTCATGAATTCTTGTGACTTCTCAACTACAATAATTACGGAAGATAAATAATATAATGGCTAGGCATCATGATGTCTCCTGACGAGCACGGCGACTGAGTTTGTAATGTAGAATGTGGGTAACAAATTTTGTCCGAAAATCTGCGGTCAAAGACGGCAAAATATGACGTAACAACAAGCAGCTAATCACAGAGCAGCCCACCTACATGGTGCTGGGACGGTTTTATGGACCGGAAAGTCTAGTCGTGTAAAATAGGTCTCCTAGACAACAGGTTTGAATACCAATGACACCTCTTTTCACGGTAGATATTAAGATCGTCTGTCATCTTCATTGAATTCCGTCTATTTGGTTACCCAGAGGGCGTATTCGACAATGTCTGGTTGGCATGAAGAAAACGCACCAAAGTCGTAATTTACGCTATACATTATCAAAAGCAGAAAATCGGACAAAAATGCAGGCGCATAATGACGCCCTCAAAAATAAGAAGTCTTTATTAATAAGGACTGCTACTCTTAAGCGCTTTATATAAGAATCTGATAACAAAGCAATTTCTGCAGAAAATGTGCTCCACACGCTGCAGTTCGTGCCCTTATGCCTCCCCACAGTTGCGAACTTCAGTTAATGATTTCATGAATTGTGCAAATGCGGGCCCATTTTCGACGTAAAATTATCTTACCAGTTGTATTTCAACAGTCTGAAACCGCAATAACGCCGTTCTATCATTATACACGATCTTGACACTGCAATACCATACCACTGACACACCACTTTCAAATTAGGTTCAAGTTTGTGATAACTACGCGGATCCATTTAGTCAGAGAAACCATGTTTTTTATGTCTGCGATAGCTCTTGCAGTGCGTAGTTCTACTTGCAACAGCCTAGATTTGATAACATACAAGCAGTCGATAAGTAAGTATCACAATTCGCGCGCCTTCGAATTTGGTTTGAAATAATCGACCCCTGAGGACTTTACTCCATTCGGGATTTTGGTTTACTGGATACCCTGGCTGACTTAAGTAATAAAAATTTGCATTCTTATTAAAACACTCATCATCTTCATGAAAAATTAGCAGGACAGCAGCTGAAACGAGCGATATCCTTCTGATCAGCCGTGAAAAATATGACTGAGCTAAGAACTGTGGCTTTTGATTTTGACTCAGATATTATATGCATCACAGAATCTTGGGCTCATGCTCTTATTTCAGACTCCATACTTGCTTTAGTTTATTTTAGTTTATATCGACAAGACAGCGTTGAAAAACGTGGTAGAGGTTGTCTTCTTTACGTTAGATCGTCGTTGAGCACTCGGATGGATACTGTCATTGGATAAAAATCAATTAAAATTAGTGTGAAATCGTGTACAGTTAAATTTAAATTGCAGGTCAGCTATTGGCGATTACAATTGATACAAATCCTTGTGGTCAAAAATAAGATCAAAGAACACAGAGGGAAAAAAACACACCTGGGGCATTTTAATGGAAGAACCATATTATGAATGGGGTTTGTGGGACATTTGGGAGAAAAAAACTGTCGCTCCTAGGTGAAAAACATACGCGTTTTGGTAGGACCGAACTGCTGATGAGAGCGTATGAGCGTTAAAATCGCTCCTATTAGTGGGAGAAATCCTGAAATAATAGAGGCCACTTTTCAGCACTGCAGTGTGAACCCAATGCGTATCGAATGGCTACAAGCGTAACCGTAAAGGAGGCTAGACAGGGGAAACCTTCGCAGGCATCCTCCGTACGCTTAGGGTCGAATGATGAAAGGACTGTAGAGATCGTGAAGGTCATGGTAGAATTGCCAGAGAAGCAACCACGATACTATCATTCCTGATTCCTCGGACCACCTACAGAGGAGCCCGAAACGATCGCCAACAGTCCGAGTAGGGTCAACACCGCGACACTGTTCCGCGAGGGCATACGGATCAGTGTGGTAGGTTTCTTCTGAGCTTAGTATGAAAGGATAATGGGAGATCCGATAATTGAGAAAGAAGAAATCCACGTAATGCGCTCAGGGGTGCTAGTTGGCATGTGAATTGATAATGAATCTGAGACGTGCACAGCACGGTATTCCGATTGTAATTCCGAGGATGGCTATCGAAATACGAAATGGAGGTGCTTCAAAACGAGCACGCAATATGGCATTTGTTTGGCGATCATTTTACGGAGGTATGGGTCATGAATACATCATATTTCGTGGGGGAAACGATGCATGGAAGATATAATTTGGAGATATTCTTCTAAATTCTCAATGGTCCTTTCTCGGGATCATTGAGAAAGCTACTCAGATAGGAAAAAGAAAATAAAAGGTTTATTGAATCACTTCTATACGGGCTTCAGAAAACAGTCTCTCGCCAGGAAAGGTGTCTACATCAGAAAGGAACGGAGAACCACTGGCAAACTCACTTCAAAGGCTGCATCATTCTTTGCTTCGTATTAACATTCGATAGTGAATTCGGTTCGGAAAAGCACTTCTTTTTTGTGCTCAGTAAACCATTCGCTTGATAATTTAAGTTGCTCGTTAAAACTTAATGCATCCTCGTAGAGATCTTGCTGGCATGGGAAACGCAAATTTTCATGACCCGACCACGCGAGAAAATTATTCACCGCTTCAGCCAGGACTTGAAACACCAACCTCTCGATTAGCTACCGATGCTCTTGACCGCTCGGCCACGCCCGGGAAGCCAGCAGACAAAAAAAATAGTAAACACTACAAAAAAAAATGATCTCTCCAATCTTTGTAAACCGTTTTCGGTTTCATGTGACAAAACTTACCAGAAATACTCAAGTCACTCTCAGCAGACCGAGAAGAACCACAAAGCAGCAATATTGAAGAAAGCAGTGCACTACTGAACATTACCAAAACTAAGCTAAACCGTGAAGGGCTGGCATACTGTGATGGATGCCGAGGACTCACAACCAGAGTTTTGAGATAAGAAGGAGACCTCGATCTCCTATCGGAAATAATATCGGTCCTCATAAAACATAACAAAATTTACTCACAAAAACACGATGCAAATGAGCTGAAAAACATCAGCAAGCTAGACCATAATCATCGCAAGGAAACAGTAGAAGTCAATAGACACAACATTGAGCGAAACAAAAAGAGAAAAAGAACGAAGTCATTAGAACAAACCTCTGAGTCAGTTAAAATACAGATGAACAGAAAGAAAATAAGCGAGGAGGAAATTATGTCTTGCGTTTCCCCAGGTTCGGGAAATCTGATGCACATAGAATCCGACTGCACAAAAGTAAATCAGCGACCAACGGACTCTGAAAAGTCGAAAAACAGTAATCATAAGGTATCTTTAACGCCACGGACGAGCGACAGGGGCATGTTCTATACATGTCCATCGAACTACAATGAAGCGGTGCATGGTAGCCAGCAAAGATATGGCAGAAAAGTGGCCTGCGACTTATCGACAGACCTGGATGCCACAAACCAAAATTCAGGTTTCCCGGATGCTATTCGAGCAAACGCATTTTCAGGAGAACTCACGCTGTTTGAAGGGTCTATAGAGATGTCTGCAAATCAATCAACAGGCTCACCGATGAAGACCAATCTGAACACAGTATTGAAGACTGTAACAAAGGGCATGATGGAACATTCCATCACTAAAAAAAGCAGGATGCAGAAACGGGTTTTTTTTCCCTGACAGATCATTTTGTCTGGTAGTTCAGGGAGTCTCAGAGGCTACTGGGGAAACGCCAAAAGAAAGGGAAAAACAGGATCTGCTGATATTTCAAAATTTATTTAATGATACGCAAGAAACTGGTGTGACAGTCAACATCAAAAAGATGTTTCGATTGGGGCCTCTCGTTACAAATGAAACGCGTGAGGTTCGACAAAGTCGTCTTGGGGAGCAAACAGCAGGTATATCTAGTGCTCTATCGAAAGTCCCGACTACGAAAGAATCATTGTGGAGTTTTTTTTCCAGCCGGATTACTTTCCCACCGATCGGATGAAAATGAGGACACTGGTAGCAGAATTTAAAAGACGTCAATACGAGGGGGAACAAAACTCGAAAATGATAGACACCAAAATAGTCAAAACGGTGCGCTCGTTTTTATGGGAACATTCGGTGGAATTGACGGCAACCACGCCGGTCAAATGCCCTACCAAATGCCTAAAGATTTGAACACAGACAGGAGACTGGATATATCTTGTGAAATATCCAGCAAAAATCGCCATGTGGAAGAAAGAACTAAAAATCTTCAGAAATCGAGGGAGGAAAACAAGATTAAAATGATTTACATAAATGTGCAGAGTCTATTGAACAAAATGGATGAAATTAAACTGGTCGTGGACCATTTACAGCCTGACTCCATAGCTCTAACTGAAACATGGTTAAATGAACAAATCGCAGACACAGAAGTCAGAATAGACGGTTTTCAGCTTATTCGCATGGATAGAAACGGACGTAGAGGTGGTGGAATCGCAATGTTCATACGAGAAGGCATGGACTTCATTCCGGATGGGCCCTCGCCAAATAGGATCTCGTCTTGCGAAATACTTTGTTGTAAATTGAAAGTCACAAACCAACCAGACCTCCATATTGCCGTGGTTTATCGACCCCCACGACAGCGATCGGACACGGACGAAGCACTCATCACAGAGGTAAATCAAATCTGCCGTAGCAAACACTTATTAATACTTGGAGATTTCAACGCTCCCGATATCGATTGGGTGTCAATATACTGCTCACAATGAAGACGCGGTTCCGAAATGGGCAGCAGTCTAGCTGTTTGGATCTAATCATTAGTAGAGACGACAATTGCATCCTTGCATTAAGTTCTTACGGGCCGCTTGGAAGAAGTGATCATTGTGTTCTTGCTTGGGAGTACAGTCATTTTTTTGTACCAAAACTTCGTGCAGTTAGGGAGAGAAATGTATGGAAAGGGGATTATCCCAAAATGAAAGAATTACTGAATGGGATAGACTGGAGCCCTGCACATGTACCTGACCAAAATGCTGCCTGGTTCTTCATTAGTAAATTGATTCAGAAGTTGTTAGAGAAATTCTGCCCATTAAAAAGGCGATCGTGCGTCTCCCGACCCAAGTGGGTGACATCGGAAATAAAAAGGAATCTCAAGAAGAAAAGAAGACTGTGGAGAACATATGCCAGATATCAACAACCCGAAAATTTTCCCGCTTTTAAGAAACAGCGAAATCGGTGTCGGAATCTTCTGAGAAAAGAAAGATCAGCCTTTGAGTCAGAAATAGTCAAAGATATACCAAGAAATTCGAAAAGGTTTTATGTTTACGTTAATAAGGCAAAACGAAATCACGACTGCATTCCTTGTCTTAAAGACAATCAGGGAAACAGGTTAACTGATAACTCTGATAAGACCAGCCTCTTATCCAATTTCTTTATGTCCGTGTATACCGAAGAACCACCTTTTGATGAGGACGAATACTACAGTACTGCCACATCTACAAACAAAATAAGCACGGTTTCGTTCCCAAAGGACACAGTAAGAAAAACTCTGAAACAGCTACAGCCCACTAAATCACCTGGCCCAGATGGTATATCCGCAAAAGTTCTCAATTAACTCAGAGACCAGCTGGCCTCTCCGCTCTCCAAGATATTTGAAAGTTCGATGGAGGGGGGGCTCTGCCTACCGAGTGGAAAATAGACAACATAACCCCCATCTATAAAGGAGGAGAGAGGACATCAACAAACCGTTTCCGACCAGTCAGCCTCACAAGTATCTGTTGCAAAATTATGGAGAAGATAATCAAAACGGAACTGATGAGGCATCTTGAAGAGAATAACTTGCTGAGTTCATATCAACGTGGATTTCGAAGTGGTCGATCCTGCCACACAAACCTGCTCACATCCATGGAAAGTTTGACAAAATCATTAGAAATGGGTTTGTCAGTCGATGCGATCTACATGGACTTTAGCAAAGCCTTTGACAGGGTTCCAAACAAACGTCTGATCTTTAAGCTCCGTCAAATGGGTGTGACTGGCAACCTACTCAAATAGTTGGCCGAATTTCTCACAGACAGGCGCTAGCGTGTTTGTATCGGAGACGCCAAGTCTCACTTGGAAACCATTCACAGTGGAGTTCCGCAGGGCAGCGTTCTGGGTCCAGTTTTGTTTCTGATATACGTAAACGACTGCCTGAATTGTCTGACATGCGAGAAGGTAATGTTAGCTGACGATCTGAAGTTATGGAACTCGATTGAAAAACCGGAGGATTCGCAGAAATTACAACAAAACTTAGATCGCTTGCAAACATGGTGTGATGAGCGGTTGCTGAACGTTAATCTTAAAAAATGCCAAATAATCCGACTGCGGTCTAGTTTCAGAAGGATGATTAGGTTTGAAATACCAGTACTTCATCAGAAGTCACCAACTCCAGGAGGTAAATATTCATAAGGACTTGGGTATATGGATAACACCAACTCTCAAACCATCGTCGCACTGTGCGAATATCGCAAAGAAAGCTATGTGTATCTTAGGCGCAATCAGGAGGTCCTTCGTTAATTTTGACGGAGAGCTTTTTGGGCGCGTATTTGGAACATTTATCCGGCCGGTGTTGGAATATTGCGTCCAGGCGTGGCGCCCTTGGACGAAACATGACTACGCTCTGCTGGAGAAAGTTCAACGGAGGGCAACGAAACTAGTCAGTGGATTGGAATGCCTACCCTATGAGAGCCGCCTAGAAAGACTTAAAATTCTTCCTCTCTCTTATAGGCAATACAGAGGGGATTAGATCTTAGTCTTCAAACTGGTCAGAGGAGTTGATTGTGCACTTCCGATGGCCAACTTTTTTGAATTGGCACACATGACAAGTTTTCGAGGTCACCAATACAAACTGAAAAGAAAACACGCCAAACTTGAAGTGCGGGCCAACTTCTTTTCCCAACGGGTGATTGAAGAATGGAACAAACTGCCAGCTTCAGTTGTTCAGGCTGAAAGCGTTGAAGTGTTTAAAAGAAGACTTGATGCATTTTTACTTGATGAACATATATTTAGTCGACAGCAATGATCGATATACTAAAACGACTATCGCCATGTAACATTTGCTTGTTTTCTAGCGTCTATCTGTAAATAGGGTTTTCAAAGGCTCTGCCTATCTCCCTTATATATATACTGAATTATATACTGAATTATAAGATAAATGTAGAGTCTACGCTTAAAAGTAGACAGATTATTTGATAACCTTGTATTGATTGGCAGTTTATTCCAAAGACAGCAAAACCTCGACGCAAAGAACAGAGAGCGTTTAGATGCGGAGGATATAGGAGGCGGTATGATCAGAGAACAGTTACGTAGTTTGTCTGGACGACTATCGGGGATAGGCCTGAAATTCGGGGAATATTTGAAATATTATTATGTCAATAAGGGAGGCAGAAGCCAGCTTCCAGTCTCCTAACCCATAGAAATGTTAGGTCAGTTAGATGGCACCTATTCGAGTACTAGGTAATTGGAATGGTCGGAGATAAGAGTGTCCGAGTAAAATTTCTTGGGAAATTTTCAATTATTGAACGTCTACACTCAGTCATTTAACCAAAAAAATTAACTGCAGTGTTCAAATATGGGAAGGACAAATATTTGCTAAAGTCTTAATTTAATTTTAAGAAGATAGAAATTATAAGAGATAAAGGCACAAATCTGGGCAGCTTTGGCCATAATTATATCGGCATGAGGCAAGAGATCTAAATTTTTAGTGTAGATTAAACCTACGTCCTTGATAATGGAACATTCATTTATAGGGGTGTCTTGAAAAATAACTGGTTGTGGTAGTCTGTCAAGCCCAAAGCGCATGTAGCGACACTTAGAAGACAAGCCACGTTGAGCTTTACGCGGAAAGATCAGGCAAGTCTGCAGGCATTTCTTCTAAGCATCGTTAGGCCGAAGATTTAGAGAAGGAATATACGCATTTCGGATCGTCGGCATAACTAAAAGAATGAGAGTGTTTAACTGCTGATTAAATATTATTAATGCAAAGCATAAACAAAAGAGGCCCCAGCACGGTGCCTTGAACGATACCGCTTACAATAAGGATCTCAGATTAAAATGAGGACCCCATTACGACCTTTTGTTTACGATTATTCAGATAGGGCATAATGAAATCGGTAAGGGGACTAGGAAGTCTTAAGCTTCTTACTTAAGTTTAAGTCTCCTATGAGTCACTTTATTGAAGGCCTTTCTAAGATCAAAAAAGATAACGACCAAAGGAAGATGATCATTATGAAGAGCTGTTAATAGGTTTGGAAAGAACAGGGAACATGTTTTACAAGAGCTATCGGGAAGGAAGCCATGAAGAAAAGAGCTAATAAATTGATTGGTTATACGAAATCCGTAATTTGTATAGCAATTAGTTTTTCAAAGGGCTTAGCAAGACAAAGTGTTTTATGAACACCGCGATGATTGTGAACATCCGAGCGTAAGCCATATTTAAAGACTGGAATAATAATAGAGGTTTTCCAATGATCGGAAAAGAAACCATTCTCGAGAAAAAATGAGAACACTTTGCTCTGCAAAGGGGGAAAATCACTTAGCTGTTTAATAAGGGAACTTGGGACGTTGCCGGTTCCAACTGAGTGTGATTGATTAAGTTGACTTATCTGTTTCTGAGTATTTGTAGGTACGAAATCAATATTAATGAACAACTCATGAGACGTCAGGGCGATCAAAGGGATGTGATTGGTTTCAAGGATAAAATGTTTGACAACGAAGGAATTTAACAATTCTGCTTTGTCCAAATCATCTGTAATGAAATTATTATTACAATCGAGAAAGGGCGGAATAACTTTGTGAGGTTTAGCGGAAATACGGAAGCGGAACACTTGAGCAACATAACTGGAAGTATTATCATCGCGTCTTGCTAGACACTCCCTACGCCCATCTCGCACGATCCTCATTTTTGAAGCTAATTCAAATATTTTTACCCTCCTTAAGTTAACCGATAACGAACTTATGGATGGATCCTTAAGCTGTTTTCGTAATTTTTTAAGCCCATTTTGAAGAAAGTGTGGGACCATTGAAGAAGCAGCATTTTATATAATGGTCTTTTGTGGAATGAAATTGAGGAGGTCTTCTGTTAGGCCTTGCAATGAATCGTGCAAAAAACTAAGATCATTATTTGAAAAAAAGCTTGGCCAATCCAAGTTGCTTGTAAAATTTTTCAATAATTCTTTTTTGACATAAACAAAGTCAAAATAGGTACGCTTTATTTCTGGCTTAAGAGAGGAGGAGACTGGAAAACAAATCTGAAATAGTACCTTTTAGAATTAAGAATTAAGAATTTATATTTGGTTAGCACCGGGAAGGTACTGTCTAAGCAAACATTAGTAAAGAAATAAAGTTATGACAATGTGTGCAGATAAAATGTACAAATTCATAACTTGTCCTGCTATGTTAACAGTTAGCAATGTTTTAAAATTAATGGCGAACTAGAAAAAATAGGCAGTGAAAAAAAACTCCTACCATGAAAAAATGGAGGCAGAGTTCAATAGGCCTTCATTTTTCGAATAGAAGGTAGGAGAAAAAAAACTACTTAGGAAAAAAATGGTCAGGTGGTAGAATAGGGTAATACTGCAGTAGCATTTCGGAATGAGATAATGAAACGTCGAGGTAATTCGTTCTTGATCACTTAGGCGTATGAAACAGAAGCTCACGAAAATGCGTCAATGAACTTAAGTCCTCAGCATCATAGGATCCAGAATTGAATTCTGATGATGGTTAGTATCAAAGAAACCGCAGCATTTTAAGACTGTGGACCACCGAATTTGTACGTCCGAATGACGTCATCGTTTTGGAGGACGGGTGATATAAGGAGAACATTATAGTTCATGGGCGTCTCGAGGTAGCGTAAATATATTTTCAAGAGGGTTACTCAAATTCCCGATGGTCCTTTCTCCGAGTCATGGGGAAAGCTACTGGGAAAAAGATGAGAAAAATAAAAGGTAAATAGAATCAGTGTTAAGTTAAATGTGCAGTCTTCGCTTGAATGCAGATAGACTAGTTAACGACCTAATTTCAATTGGCAAGTTATTCCAAAGAAAACTATACCTAGAAGCAAAGAAGAGAGAGCTTTTACACTTGGAGGATGCAGGGGGAGGTATAATTAGTGCAGAATTTCTTAGGTTATAAGGAAGACTAACGGGGGGGTAATGACAGAAAGCTTTGGGAGAGTGTAACTATTATTAAGTCGAAAAAAAGGGAGACAAAAGCCTGCTTCAAGTCTCCTGACCCAAAAGAAATTTTTAGCTTCGTTAGCTGGCATCTTTGTTGAGTGGGAAGTAGTTGGAAAGAGTCGGAAATAGGAGTTTTTTTGTGAAATGTCTTTGGACATTTTCAATTTTTGAACGGCTAGATTCGTTCATCAAACCGAAGAAAGGACAGCAAAATGCAAGAATGGGAAGTACAAACATACGATAAAGTCTTAATTTAATTTCAGGAAGATAGAAATTATAAGAAATAAAGCCGCAAATCTGAGCAGCTTTGGCCGTAATTCTATCGGCATGAGGCGAAAGATCTAATTTATTGGTGAAGCTTAAGCCCAAGTCATTGATGGAGGAACATTCAATCATATGGCAACCTTCAAAGATAAGAAGTTGCGGCAGCCTTACAGGCCCAAAACTCATGTAGCGACACTTAGTAGGTGTGAACTCCATTAGCCATTAGCTCCAGGCCGAAAGAGCGTCTAAGTCAAAATGTATTTGTTCTAAGCACCGTTCGGTTGTAAAGTTAGAGAAGGAATACACGCATTTGAGATCGTCATCATCTTTGCTACTCACTGATCTGACTAATTGAAACGTTTGAAAAATAAAGGATGTTCAACAAGTTCTCAAATTTCTACGGATGTGTATTTGCATGTCAGTCGATTTCTGGCAAATTAAAAATCTCCTAAGATTATATATATATATATGTATATATGTATATATATATATATATATATATGACAAAGACGTTATACCGTACTTCCGACATAGATACTAGCTAAAAAGCCCAGACACGTGTTTCGCCGATGTTTCTGCTGCTGTGTGACACAGCAACGAGGGGTTTGGCTCCTCAGTGGGTCCCCAGCGTTCTCTATGCGGTGTCTGGTATATGGACTCCAGAGAATAATCGGGTAAAATAATTTCTTAAATTATTAAGTGCAGGACATGGAGTCAGGTGATTCGGACATGACTTTTTAATATATATATATATATATATATATATATATATATATATATATATATATATATATATATATTATGCATATTTGTTTAGACCCTTATGTGTATTAATTTTTCCAACATCTCCTGGCGCCCTAATCAACCGGTAGCTGGAGATATGCCTCAGAAAGATTAATCATTGCGAAAAGGTTTCCTCCCTTTACCTTAACAAAAATGTGCTCTACAGTCAGCAGATGTTAATGAAAGTCTTCTAAAGCGTCTTTCAACCCAATTGAATAATCTGCACACAACCTTATTCTCCCGTTAGGCTCGTTACCGCCACTATTGGGGCTGCCCACACTGTATAGTTAGTGGGGCAGATAATGCCATTCTGCTGTAAACGTGCTAGTTCTTCCTCAACCGCTGATTGTACTGCAAATGGAACGCGTCGACTCTGTTTGAATATTGGCTTCTTCCCTGGCTAACTGCTGTTTTTGTGCACGTTCCAACTGACATCTTCATGCATTCGGCATACTTTTTCTTCAGGTCCTCTTCCGTTATGTTTACAGCGCAGCATATCTCCTGGAAAGGTTGACTCCACAGACCCAACTGTGAGATGGTCTTGTTGCCAAGCAGATCGTTTTCGGACTTCATGGCGTAAATGTCAGCGAGACAGGCTTTGTTCTCGAAACTATAGTGGCCTGGAAAACACCCTCAAATTGCATGTGTGTGGTATTTGATGCCCAGGCATGCACGGCTGTTGGTTTCAGTTCAGGTGACCCAAGAGCCTTCCTCGTGGTTATGCTGATTATCGTAAGATCTGAAGCCGTGTTGACCTGCAGCCTAGTGGGTTGTCCATCAATACTAACCGTAAAGTATTTTCCATCCTCGCAACTAAGCACCTGGGAATCGCGCTGCGCAATAACATTGCATATCTTTCCTGTATTCGATTGTTTTGCACGACAGTGTGTCACTTTGTGACCTACCCACGAACATTTAAGTCACTTTAAGTCACTTTATTGAGGGAAGTAGGCTTTCGCCCTTGAGATCCCTATTCACATGCAAAAATGTCAATAGTACAAACGTTTACAGTGATATATCTGACAAATGAAAATTTTGGGTCATCGATATGTTTGGGCCAGGCGCAACCTGCCACTGTTTACACAATCTTCATTTTAATTTTCCAGAAATTGACTGGATTTCAAACTTTTGTCCACCCAGATTTCAGCCTTTCCTGGATACCATTAATTTCTCTAATTGGTCACAGCTTGTCCGCTCTTCAACGAGAGACAAGCACATTTTAGATCTGATTTTCACAAATGACATTGCTCCCTTTTTCGTTGATCTTAAGCAGGGCCTCTTCCAAAGTGACCATACATTAATTCACTGTTGCTTACCAATTGTCTCATCGAAAAAGGCTAGCGCCGTTCGTACCTATCATAATTTTGACCTCGCAGATATCAGCTTAATTAACAACTTTTTGGACTCATTGGATTGGCAGCATCTCTCCTCCATGAACGATGCAGCAAGTCTTTCTGACATAATGTCAGTCGTTTCAAATAACATCCTGGAATTTGTGCCAATCAAAATTGTCAAAGCCATACACTTCGGAATCCACCGTCCCCACTTTCTTTGCCAAGACTAAAGAAATTGAGGAATAAATTAAAAGATCAATATACTAGTTCGTTATCTGTACATCTAAGGATTGCAGAGATTTTAGAATTAGCCTCTAAGATTCGGCTTGCACGGGAGAGACAGAGGGAATCACGCGCACTCAGCGAGCCAAACTCTGCAAAATCTGTTGCTCAACTGTTCCGCCGTCGATCCTGCTCTAAACGAGGTTATGAAATACCTCCATTACTTAATGAAACTTTGAAATTCGTTCTAGAAGACTCTGAGAAGGCAGAATTGTTTAGTGCATTCTTTGCAAATCATCTTACGATGGAATCTGAACCGGTTCCGACGTTTCAGGCATCCTCATTTAATGTTATCAGTACCATTGATTTCTCCATAGAACTAATTCGTAAGCAAATAATGCGTCTGAAAAACTCGCACTCTTCGGGGACTGACGGTATTCCAAACTCAGTTATTAAAGAGAGTGCCGAGCTTTCCCCGATTGCTTAGCCATGTATTCTCAGTTTATCTTTTAAACGGATTCTTTCCTGACTCATGGAAGACATCTATTATTCTTCCTGTCTTCAAGTCGGGATCTCGTTCGGACGTAAATAATTTTCGAGGCGTTCAAAAAACCCCGGCTCTTGCAAAACTTCTCGAAAAAATTATTTTTAATCAAATTCTCGACTTTTGCTTAGAAAATAAGCTTTTAAGTGACTCACAATATGGTTTTCTACCTGGGAGATCATGCGAAGTGTGTCACTTAGCTTTTCTTAACCTCGTCACTTCCCTTCGTAATGAGCAGCAGACAGTGGTTGTGATCTACTTTGACCTGAGCAAAGCCTTTGACAAGGTACCGCACAAACGTCTTCTAGTGAAACTGGAAGCCCTCGGCATCCGGCCTCCTCTCCTTGACTTCATTGGTTCCTACTTGTCTAACCGCAGCCAGAAGGTCTTAGTAGGTAATAGCAACTCGACGCCTCAACCGATCACGAGTGGCGTTTTTCAAGGCACGGTTCTAGGTCCCCTTCTCTTTATTCTGTACATAAACGAAATTTCAGCTTTACTCCAAAATTCACAAAACTTTTGTTTACGCTGACGATCTCAAGTGCATTTATTCCTTTTTCTAAAGACACTGCCAATAGTTGCGTGGATAAAAATCAACACTGATCTACTTATGCTCTCACGTTGGAGCTGTACTTGGCAGATGGAGTTTTCTTCATCCAAGAGTAGTTTTATGTGTTTTGGCCCCGCTAAGCTTCCTGGACCCATCGTATTTCAAAATAGTACACTTTTATAAAAATCAACCAAAAGACTTAGGTCTAAGTTACACGAACAAGCTAGCATTATCGCCTCATGCAGATCGAATTTCTGCAAAGGCTGCACATATATGTGGTTTTATATCGCACAATTTCTTCCTTCCGGAAATAAAGTTAGACCTGTACCGCCTGTTTGTTCTTCCTATTCTAGAATACTGCTGTCCCCTCTTTGGGCTGATGAACGCCTCTGACCGCAGTAAGATTGAAAAAGTTCAGAGGGTTTTTACTCGAAGACTATTTTCTCTTCCTGGATCTAGTATCTCTTATACGGATAGATGCCAGTTAGCAAACATTAAATTTTTAGTAGGTTAGAACACTCGAAGCCGGTCTCTGCTTCCAGTTTCGCGTTAACTTTAGCCCCAATCTCCCACGAGTTAACGATCTTACTCCGGTAGATCGACCCTATGCCACTCGTAATTCCTCCATGATCATTTCACCACCCCTTAGCTCCACAACTAACCGGTCTCGGTTTTTTTCCTCCAAATATGCTTTCATCTGGAATAACCTTCCACTGCAAATTAGGTTGTCGTCCAATAAGCTAATTTTCAAAACAAAGTTACGCAAACATTTAACTTCGGAAGATATAAAGTCTTTATTGTCTGTTTCCTTCCCTTACTTGCAACTTTTGGATTTCGAAAAGGGTCCTCCTGGTATTTGAGGCAGTTCCCTTGATATTATAATGGTCTCTTATTATATATCTATCATCCTCTGCAGAGTCAATCTTATATTGGTCTCTTATTATATGTCCATCATCCTCTGCAGAGTCAATCTTTGCATTTACTTTTTGCCCCCCTCATTTTAAACTAGCATCGCCAAGTCTTGACAACCTTGGTACTTTCCTCCGCTTTTTGCAACCCCGACGATGGTCTCCAGGTTCAGTTGAGGATCAAGGCGGGTTCTGATAGTTTGCTTCTTTGATTGGTGGACTATGCAGTCGGCAAGGTCGCATCTCAATTATGATCTCATGACCTCTACTGTCCCGTCTTCGTTTTGACCCCGGTGTCCACGATGAGTCCGTCCTCTCTCACCTCCACTGGTGGTTACAAACAGTAGCTCTGACTGCTATATTATCTCTCACACGACAAGGTGCGTTCCGAAACCTCATACGTTGTCAGCATCATCACAGATCTATCCAATTGCATCTAGCTATTAATGTTTTAGTGAAGCAGTTTTTTTCTCCTATTTTTTTTTTAAATTGGCGGCTCGCTGAACTCCGCCTCCGATTTACCGTAGGAGTTTTTTTACTGCTTCTTTTCTAGTTCACCGTTTATGTTAAAGATTGTTGTCTATTGTTTTAAAAATGGCAAATCGTTCTGAATCGGATATGCCTACCATATTGTTAATTTCTTCTGTTAATATGGCTGCTCACATAGAGCAGCAATTATCCACTTTGTATTTATTTATACCGCGATACTAAGTTTGAAATGACGGGGCTCTCTAGGCCTTAAATATACAATTTATTTATTATTATTTATTATTGACAATAGTTTCTCAGAAAACGAGTATCTAGTTTAAATTTAACACCTTCTTGTAACACCTTCTTGTGTGATATGGACAATTTGACACAAAATGCCATCCGCCACACTGCCAGCAATTCTTCTTTGGTTTCCTTGAAAAAATAATGCTCTCCTTCGGTCTGCTCGCTTTTGTTTCAAACACACACACAGGTTGGCTGTTTACATCACCGATCAGCCTAGTGTTGTTTTTGATATTCATGATCCGGACACACTCCTCTGCTAGTTGTTGCACCGTCATTTCGGCTTTCTGATCTAGCTGAGTGAGCAATCGTGTGCGGACGTCAGCATCCTCTGGCAGAGTTAGTGATTTAATGAACAGGAGTGCCTTTTTTCTGTGGAAAAGTGGCCTGTTAAAGGTCTGCTTGATGATAGGAAACATTAAATCAGCTAGCTAGGTCAAAGTAGTCTTCGTGAGGCTGCCGTTCTATGTTAAAACACTAGTAACGTCGATTGAATAAGGACTTTGAGAAACTAAACAACGATTTCAAATTCTTAACCGTTTTCTCAAATGAAATATCTACTGGATTCTTTGGCAAAATGAACTTTACGTACCGCTCATGTTCGCGCTGGCCTAGCTTCAAAAGCAGAACTCCCACCTGCTCTTTGTCCTCCGAATGTGAGCCTTCCTCTTCAAATAGAAGTGCATATTTTCGGTACCAAACTTCAAATTTGACGCCACCGTCGCGATCGTTATAAAATTCTGTGATTGGGTCTTCAAGTTCTTTTCGTTTGTTCTTCCCAGGCGGAGTCCAACTTTTTTGCATTTCTGAAAACAGAGCCGCAAAACTGGCTCTTTGTGCGTCGATTAACTGCTGCATTTGTTCTGCTGAAATCATAAGTTCAGACATCTGCGTCGCCAGTTTTTTATATCACAAAGGGTGTGATAGAGGAGAAGGCAAACCTGGTTTCTGAAAAAAAACACTTGATTCTGGGGCGAAAAAAAGCAGCTCTCAAGCTCATCAACTCTCGACTATCTATTGAGTTCTCTGGGTTCTCGAACACTCCGACCAATCGTGACGAAGAGCGTTCTGGAACTTTCTGGACTGCAATGTGGCTCGCATTTATCGGTCGCATCTCACGCTGGAAAACCCCTCGCGGAAACTTCTCGAATTTGGGCCGCACGCATGCGTGGGGGCTAGACGCGTGCTCGGTGCAGCGGCGCATACTGATTGTTTGTCTGATTACCTGCGCATTTTTCTCAACCGGCTTGGCCTATTTCGGCGTGCATCGACACGTGCCATTTCCGCCTTAGGCCACGACTCAACTGCGGATCCCATCTCTGTACCAACACAAGACGCCCCTATCATGTAACAATAACCCGCCCATATTTGTTTATTTTTTTCACTAATCGAGGTGCACGCAATCTTCGCCCACATATATTGCATTTCTCGTTATCTGGATATACAAAATTATTCTTTTATCATGATTTTACACTGACGGAACGAAGACTTGGGCCTCTCCCATTCTCAGGTTAAATTTACAAATCCAGCCATAATTCTATCAACCTCAACGATCCGGTTAATTCCTCTCTCCAGATGTCCGTTTCACCCTTCAATTCACTCTGTACTTCTCATCCAAATAATCTGTTAATGCATCCTGCTTCGCGATTAGTAATTTCAACCTCAGTCACTATTAACTCTCTAATTCGCCGACATTTACTGTCCACGATTCCATTTACAGCGCTTACACTGAGAGTTTCCACAATTAAACGTAGTTATTCCTGTATTCCTATTAAATCTTCCGAGCGACGCCGTAAAAACGGCGTATTTCAAAGACAAAATTAACCCTAACCTCATATGAAAGGCAACTTATTCAAATTTATTGAACTGTTACCATCTTTTCCTGCGAATAGTCCCTGCGTGAATCGTACTCAGTCATATGCTCTGCAACCTATTTCAGAACTCCCACCACTTAAGGCCAATAGTTCTCAGATGATTCACCCTAACCTTTTAACCCCCGTACTAGAACCGGTTTCCCACCTTTCAATTCTTATAACTGTCTGCCCTTGCATTTAAATAATAATAATAATAAATTGTATATTTAAGGCACAGAGAGCCCCGTCATTTCATTTGCCTCTACCTTCCCTCTAGCCTCTCCATTTTTCATGGGAGCTACCAACCAGCTTATCCCTGTTTTAACCCTCATAGTACCCCAATATCTGAAAACTATATCCATAAATGTTTCCGAGCTGCTTCTCAGACTTTTACTGCTAACCAGTTGTTAGTAATTCTTCAAATAACAATAACGTACAGCCCACTTTTCCATGTCCAATTTGTTTTCTAATTGACATTGGTACTAACCATGGTGCTCATTACACATTAAATATTATATTATTAAATGCGTTTATGTTATCAACGTGCTAGCCCACATCAGAACCATTGCTCTTGAAATGGTGCTCGATATTATACTTATAACCGAATCTAGGTCGCATTTCTCAATTTCTGACTGTTCTCTTTTTATAGATAACTTTGATTTCTACTACTAAGACCGCATAAATGGGTGTGGGGGCAGTTGCCTTCTTTATGTTATATCTTCCATAAAGCACTCTTACTATGTTCTCAGTGCCCCTTCGTTCTCTGCTGACTTTTTCTTAGCCTCCGTTATTCTCTGGGCACAAAGGAAGGTTATTCTCGGCAATAGCTACAGTCTCCCAAACTCCTCGGCAAGTAATGATGCAAGACTTTTTGAAATGTCTAAATTAGTTTTAAAATCTGCCTTCTCCATTTAAATAATCGTTTAAGATTTTAGCTTCCCTAATATAGGTTGGCTTTCGAATATTTGTACACCTAGATGTCAAAATTTTCAATATATTATCAATTTTCCTTACTGGTATCCATTTTTGTGCTCTCCAACAAGAAATAAGTACATTCTTAATCTGATATTTGCCAATGTCATTGCCCCTAATTCCGTTGCTTAAAGAAAGGGAATTTTCGAAAATGACCATGTATTAATTCACTGTTGTCATCCCCTGGCCTTTTCAAAAAAGACTGAGTGCACTTGGGACCTACGTAAATTACGAGTTTGTGGACAACACCTTAATAAATAACCATTTTATATCATTTGATTGGCATCAATTTCTAACCTAAAATGATGCAACAGTTCTTCATAACGTCATGCTGAATGTATTCAAAGACATTCTAGAATTTGGATCTTGTATATATCAGAAGTCTAACTCCTCAGTTCCTCAATTTGTCTATAACAGAACAAAAAGTTGCATAAGCAGTTATGTGATTCTTTCACTAGTTCAGCATCACGGAAATTTTCAAAAGGGCCTAAAATGCTTTAAGCGCGCGATAGTCAGAGAGACTCACTTGTGCTCAGTGATCTGAGACCTATCAAATCCATCAATTAAATCTTCTATCATCGAGTTTCCTCAGGCTCTGATAACAAAATTCCTACTTTCAAAATGACAAAATCTTCCTTATTGATGACACTGACGAGGTGGAATCGTTAAGTGCACACTTTGCCACACTTCTTAGTATTGAGTCTGAACCAATTCCCTTCCGTCATGCTCTTTCGGATAAAATACTCAAAACAAGTGATGCCTTTTTAGACCTTATTCAAAACTTATTTAAATTTCAACTCCTTTGAGTTTCTAAGTTTTTGTCTCTACCTTAGCGTAGAACACACATTGATTTGGAATAGCTCTTGAGTGGATTGTCCTTTCTAAAAATATGAGAGTTATTTACTTGGACTTGACGATTCTATGGCTGTTCAACTATTTATTTACATTGGTTTCTTCCAGGTCCCAGAGGTAATCACTACGAGAAATACAAGCTTCAACGTTCACATGCTTCAAAAATTCACAACACTGGTGTGCTGCTTTAATCTGCTCTCAATCGTTGAATGTAGAATTCACAACAAATGCTGAGTCGTTGCATGGTTCTTACAAGCCTGATTGCTGAATATTATTGCCCCCTCGTCCGTTTATTGAAGAAGATTTATAAATTAAACGCATTCGCATAGAATTATAGGATAAATGGAAAACACAAACGCTCATGATTCATCTGCGCGGGAAAAAAATCGACGCCATCGTCGGGAGTCAAACCCTCGTCTAGAAGACAGGTGGCGCGCATCTAACCACTCGGCCACATGCTCACGGAATGCTGATAAAAAATTGTATATAAACAGAAAAGGACGACAAAGAACGATATTATGCTAAAACTTTTCCTCCTGCCAAGTGGGAAAAAGCCTAATAAGACAAAAAAATGTCACCTAAGAGGACAAAAAGTGTATGGGGTGTTTAAGTCTCCTACAAAAATTTCTATTGATAGAGAAAAAGATATTCAAGTCAAAACAAGAAATGGCCAATCTAAAAGAGTCGGTTCATGGTTCATCAGACCATAATATCGTTGTTTCTGCACTACAACTCGAAACAGATGAAACGCTTTCCAAAAAATTGCTTTTTCTTTGATTTTCGATTAGCGCTTTCGACATAATTATTGATACATCTTAACTCCCACGACTGGTCCAATTGCTTTATATGTCAGGATGTGAACACCTGTACTGGTATGCTTAACGAAGTTTTAGATCCACTTATTTATCATTTTGCTCCCCGTAAGAAATAAATTAATGTAACGGATTAGGTTTATCTTCCTTTATCTTTTCACCGTAGGTTGCGTAAACTCTCTCGTCGATTCCATTTGCAAAACGACATTTCCGTTCTGCCCTTGATTCGACGTAATTTTGAGCAGGCGTAGAGGCTAACCGAAGAAAAACGGCTAGCCGATGAGGTCAAATATGTCAAAAACCGTTCGTTAAATGTCGCGAAAAATTTTTCACGAGCAATATGAACCCACAGTAAAACATGGCATCCCGTCCTACTGGACTTCGTTGGCAATCCTGTAGTCAATAACAAATTGAGTGCTTATAGTTTTAACGTTTTCTTGTCCAGAGCATTTATTGAAAATTTGGCCGCTCCCCCTCCGCCCATCCAGGTTTGGACCGGTGCCGTCCTCGAAACCATAACTTTTAACCTCTGGGACGTAACCGTAGCTATTTTTCGTTTTTGGCAATCTTATAGTCCTGGACCAGATTGCGTACTGATCAGTATTATAAAGGCGGACGCTTATGATATTTTCCGGTCACTTCTATGTAAGATATTTAATCTAGCTCCGGAAAGTAAAACCTTTCCCAGTGTGTGGACGGAATCGCACATTCTACCTATCCCCAAACACGGCCAATCAACACACTGTCCGCAACTTCTAAAAGCATGGAGACCTTGATCAACGATAAGACGATGTATCACTTAACCGAGAATAACCTACTGAGTGCAGCCCAGCATGGGTTCCTCAAAACAAGGTCTTGTGATACCTGTCAGCTCTCTTTCTTTGATCACATTTTACAATATAGGGATAATGGCTTTGCACTTTACAGTCTTTTTCGATTTCAACAAGGCCTTCGATCGTGTTGACCATGCCCTTCTTCTCCTGTAGCTATCCTCTTTCAGTATATGTGGTAAACTTCTGAGTTTGATATATTCTTACCTGAGATCTCGTACACAACATGTCGAGATCTCCAATGCTCTCTCAAACTCGGCACGTGTGAGGAGTGGAGTTATTCAGGGTAGTGTGCTAGGCCCACTTTTATTTTGTCTTTTTGTCAAGGATGTACCAGGTTTATTTCGGAATGGTAGGTCCTTTATGTATGCCGACAATTTAAAAGTTGCCTTTCGATACAAGCCGGCAGATCACGACACCGTGCTTGATCTATTTAAAAATGATCTCGAGGCCTTTGCCCAGTGGTGCTGCACATGGCGCCTTTCCCTTTCTTGGCACAAATGTTCCGTTATGGTTGTTGGTGACGACCGTCAGCCTCAACTTAGCATAGATGGCCACGATATAAATGTACCTGGCGTTGTTAAGGATATGGGCATATCATATTCCAACGGTCTCAATCTCAATTGTATGCAAAAACGATGCAAACGAACGGCGAGTCCATCCAAATTCTCAAGGCATATAGAATAGGGAAGGCTCTGTCAACACCTGAATAAAATCCTCGACCAAGCCCTCTTAAAATGATCTTAGAAAACGAAGCACAGGCACAGCTCCTACTACAGAGAAAAGCGACCTTACGGGGCCTGCATTCTGAAGTTTTTTTTCAACCGGAATATGGGCTGAAAGAACGAATGAAAATGAGACAGTTACGAACAGAACTGGAAACACGAAGGGCCAATGGCCAGGCACAACTCCAGATAAGAAACGGCCAGAGATTTCAAGTGTAAAGAACATTTTTTTGCGAGAGGCAGTCACTCTGACAGCCTAACTGTCCTTTTCAGAAGCCAAACTTGCCCGCTTAAATTATTCGTCTTAAATGCCAGATCTCTGCTTAATAAGATGCCCTTGCTCTAGACTCTGATTTTCATCCACTGCCCTGACATTGTAATAATTACAGAGACATGGGCAAAACCCTGTGTATCCGACTCTGAACTCAATATTCTAGGGTATGATTATATCCTTAACGATCGACACGAGGGCCGTGGCGGAGGAAGCTGCATATATATTAAGCAGCCACTAACGTTTCTGCCGTTGGATTATCGACAATTATCCCCAGTAGAAGAGAGCTGTTGGCTCCGAGTACTTCTAAAAGAGAGCTACTCTTTACTCGTGGGTTGTGTCTATCCCCCCGAAACGCAAGCGAGGATTGCGACCTTCGTCTCTCACCGGCATTTCATGACGCAGTTGACCTAAATCTGAAGAACTGCTTGATTGCAGGTGATTTCAATCTTCCTGAAGTTCATTGGTTTCCACCTTCCGGTCCTGCAAAGTTCGAAAACTTGCTTAAGACCATAGATACTGGCATGTGGGAACAGGTAGTTGATTTTCCCACCCGAGGATAAAACATACTTGATCTCATTTTCTGCAGAGGATGTCAGCCATAGTCAGTTTCGCCTTTAGACCCACTTGGGAGTTCAGACCATGCTTTAGCTCTTTCTTCACTAGAAATCGAGGCTGATGAAACGTTTTCTAAAAAATTAGTTTTTTCCATGATTTGCAATCAGCAAATATGGGGGAATCACTAACACATCTTAATTCCCACGATTGGACTAACTTCTTTCTATGTTTGGATGTGAATGTTTGTACTGATACATTCTACCAAGTTCAAGGTTCACTCATTTCTCGTTTTGTTCCCCGTAAGAAAATAATTGATGTCAAGGATGAAGTCTACCTCCCTTTATCTTTCTGCCGTAGACTGCGTAGACTCTCACGTCATTTTCATCTACTTAATGACACTCCCGTCTTGCCCTTGATCCAAAAAATCCTTGAACAGGCTAAGAGGCTCTCTGAAGAAAAACGACTAGCTGAAGAGGTTACCTTTGCTGAAAACCCTTTGCTAATGTTGCAAAACTCTTTTCGCACACAGTAAAAGCGCAAAGAAAAACTCAGTACCCTGTATTTCGAGACGCTTTTGGAAACCTTATAGCTGACGCTTAGTTGACAGCTGATAGCTTCAATGCACTCTTGTCCATAACTTTCAGTGACAATTCGGTTACTTACTTTACAAACATCCAGGTTTGGACCGGTAACGTCCTCGAAAACATAACCTTTACCCTTTGGGACGTGACCAAAGCCATTTGGCGTTCTCGTCAATCTTACAGTCCTGGACCAGATGGCGTCCCGGTCAGCGTTAGAGGGGCGGATGCAAACGATATAATTCTGTCACTCCTGTAAAATATATTTAATCTTGCTCTTGAAAGTGAAACTTTCCCTATTTTATGGAAGGAATCGCACATTCTGTCTATAACCGAACACGGTCAAACGACGTCATTCGACGACTTTAGGCAAATAAATACAATGCCAGCAGCCTCGAGGATCTTAGAGACCTCGATTAAAGACAAGCTGATGCGTCACCTAGCAGAGAATAACCTACTTAATGCGGATAAGCATGGGTTTCTCGAAAAACGATCTTGTGACACCGGCCAGCTCTCTTACTTTGATCATGTGCTTCAATCTAGAGATATTGGTTTAAGAATTTATATTTTTATTTGGTAAGCACCGTCAAGGCACTGTCTAGACAAACATTAGTAACGAAATAAAGTTTTGACAATTTGGGCAGATAAAATGTACAAATACTTAATGAAGTAGACAGAATTGTCCTTCTAGGTCGACAGTTAGCACTGTTTCGAAATTAATTGTGAACTAGAAAAAATAGGCAGTAAAAAAAGTCCAACCTTAAAGATGGAGGCAGGGTTCAATAGGCTTTCATTTCGAATAGAAGGTAGGAGAAAAAACTGCTTAGGAAAATAAGGTCAGGTGGTAGATTAGGGTGATATTACAGGAGCATTTCAGAATAAGATAGTGAAACGTTGAGATGATTCGTTCTTGATCACTTAGGCATATGAAGCAAAATATCCCGAAAATGCGTTAATGAACTTAAGTCCTCAGCATCTTAGGATCCAGAATTGAATTCTGATGATGGTAAGTATCCAAAGAAACGGCAGCACTTTAGACTGTGGACTACTGAATGTGTTCGTCTGAATGAATTCATCGTTTGAATGACTGGTGATATTAGGAGACATCATAGTTCATGGGTGACTCTAGGTAGCAAAAATATAGTTTCAAGAGGGTCACTTAAATTCCCGATGGTCCTTTATCTAAGTCGTAGGGAACGCATACAACGAGCGAGATAAGGACCGTTTAACGGTTTTGCAATCTAACCGTTTATTTCGACTTCAAAAAAGCTTTTGATCGTGTTGACCATTATCTCCTCCTGCTTAAACTAACCTCTGTCGGCATAGGTAATTAACTTCTGAACCTAATATCCTCGTATTTGAATGCTCGTGTACAGCGAGTGAAAATTTCCGATGTTATCTCCAACTCCACGCACGAGAGGAGTAGAGTTATTCAGGGTAGCGTACTCGGCCCACTTCTATTTTGCCTAATTGGAAACGATATTCCTGATTGTTTGCAGTATGGTAGGCCCTTTATGTATGCTGATGATTTAAAAGTTGCCTTTCGATATAAACCAGCCGATTGCCAAATCTTGCTTGAGCTCTTTAAAAAGGATCTTCAAGCCTTCGCTCAGTGGTGTCACACATGACGCCTTTCGCTTTCTTGGCACAAGTGCTCCGTTATGGTAAGTGGTGACAACCATCAGCCTCATCGAAGCATAGACGGTCATTACCTATATGTGCCCGTGGTTATAAAGGATCTGGGCACATCATTTTCTAGTAGTCTTAATCTGTCAGAGCACTGCACTCTGATTGTCTCGAAAGCACGCGAAACCACTGGGTTTATTCTCAGAAATTTTAAAACCGTCAATATAAGGACCAGCCTTTAAAAAATGTATGTCAGACCTAGTCTCGAATACTGCTCGTTTCTATTTAGCCTTCTGGACGCGAGTGAACGGAGGAAAAAAGAATCGGTCCAGCACTTCTTTACTAAAAGAGTTTTCACTTCAGAGCACAGAAAACTGTCCTACCAAAACTGTCCTACCAACATAGAACTAATTCGTAAGCAAATAATGCGTCTGAAAAACTCGCACTCTTCGGGGACTGACGGTATTCCAAACTCAGTTATTAAGAGAGTGCCGAGCTTTCCCCGATTGCTTAGCCATGTATTCTCAGTTTATCTTTTAAACGGATTCTTTCCTGAATCATGGAAAACATCTATTATTCTTCCTGTCTTCAAGTCGGGATCTCGTTCGGACGTAAATAATTATCGAGGCGTTCACAAAACCCCGGCTCTTGCAAAACTTCTTGAAAAAAATTATTTTTTTAATCAAATTCTCGACTTTTTGCTTAGAAAATAAGCTCTTAAGCGACTCACAATATGGTTTTCTACCTGGGAGATCATGCGAAGTGTGTCATTTAGCTTTTTGTTAACCTCGTCACTTCCCTTCATAATGAGCAGCAGACAGTGGTGGTGATCTACTTTGACCTGAGCAAAGCCTTTGACAAGGTACCGCACAAACGTCTTCTGGTGAACCTGGAAGCCCTCGGCATCAGGTCTCCTCTCCTTGACTTCATTGGTTCCTACTTGTCTAACCGCAGCCAGAAGGTCTTAGTAGGTAATAACAACTCGACGCCTCAACCGATCACGAGTGGCGTTTTTCAAGGCACGGTTCTAGGTCCCCTTCTCTTTATTCTGTACATAAACGAAATTTCAGCTTTACTCACAAATTCACAAACTTTGTTTACGCTGACGATCTCAAGTGCATTTATTCCTTTTCTAAAGACACTGCCAATAGTTGCGTGGATAAAATCAACACTGATCTACTTATGCTCTCACGTTGGAGCTGTACTTGGCAGATGGAGTTTTCTTCATCCAAGAGTAGTTTTATGTGTTTTGGCCCCGCTAAGCTTCCTGGACCCATCGTATTTCAAAATAGTACACTTTTAGAAAAATCAACAATAAAAGACTTAGGTCTAAGTTAAACGAACAAGCTAGCATTATCGCCTCATGCAGATCGAATTTCTGCAAATGCTGCACATATATGTGGTTTTATATCGCACAATTTCTTCCTTCCGGAAATAAAGTTAGACCTGTACCGCCTGTTTGTTCTTCCTATTCTAGAATACTGCTGTCCCCTCTTTGGGCTGATGAACGCCTCTGACCGCAGTAAGATTAAAAAAAGTTCAGGGGGTTTTTACTCGAAGACTATTTTATCTTCCTGGATCCAGTATCTCTTTTACGGATAAATGCCAGTTGTCAAACATTAAATTTCTATGGGTTAGAAGACTCGAAGCCGGTCTCTGCTTCCTGTTTCGCGTTAACTCTAACCCCAATCTCCCACAAATTAACGCTCTTACTCCGGTGGATCGACCCTATGCCACTCTCAATTCCTCCAGGATCATTTCACCACCCCTTAGCTCCACAACTAACCGGTCTCAGTTTTTTGCCTCCAAATATGCTTTCATCTGGAATAACCTTCCACTGCAAATTAGGTTGTCGTCCAATAAGCTAATTTTCAAAACAAAGTTACGCAAACATTTAACTTCGGAAGATATAAAGTCCTTATTGTCTGTTTCCTTCCCTAACTCGCAACTTTTGGATTTCGGAAAGGGTCCTCCTGGTATTTGAGGCAGTTCCCTTGATATTATAATGGTCTCTTATTATATATCTATCATCCTCTGCAGAGTCAATCTTATATTGGTCTCTTATTATATGTCCATCATCCTCTGCAGAGTCAATCTTTGCATTTACTTTTGGCCCCCCCTCATTTTAAACTAGCATCGCCAAGTCTTGAAAACCTTGGGAATTTCCTCCGCTTTTACAACTCCGACGATGGTCTCCAGGTTCAGTTGAGGATCAAGGCGGGTTCTGATAGTTTTGCCTCTTTGATTGGTGGACTATGCAGTCGGCAAGGTCGCATCTCAATGATGATCTCATGACCTCAACTGTCCCGTCTTCGTTTTAAACCTGGTGTCCACGATGAGTCCATCCTCTCTCACCTCCACTGGTGGTTACAAACAGTAGCTCTGACTGCTATATTATCTCTAACACGACAACGTGCGTTCCAAACCCTCATACGTTGTCAGCATCATCACAGATCTATCCCATTGCATCTAGCTATTAATGTTTTAGTGAAGCAGTCTTTTCTCCTATTTTTTTTAAATTGGCGGCTCACTGAACTCCGCCTCCGATTTAACCGTAGGAGTTTTTTTACTGCTTCTTTTCTAGTTCACCGTTTATGTTAAAGATTGTTGTCTATTGTTTTAAAAATGGCAAATCGTTCTGAATCGGATATGCCTACCATATTGTTAATTTCTTCTGTTAATATGGCTGCTCACATAGAGCAGCAATTATCCACTTTGTATTTATTTATACCGCGATACTAAGTTTGAAATGACGGGGCTCTCTGGGCCTTAAATATACAATTTATTTATTTATTTAACAACGCTCTGAGCTTAAAAGCCTAGACCCGTTGTGACTTCGTAGATAACAGAAGGGAATATTTTTACTGTTTAAACTTTAAACAGTTTTAACTTTAAACCCCTCTCACCCTGAGGCAATTCGACCACTCTCGGCGCACCATTCATCGAGATGTATTCTTATTTCTTCCTTTGGCACGCACCGTTAGATACCAACAGTTTTTCGGTAAACACTATAGCAATCTGGAATAAACTACCCAGAAGTATTAAAATTCAGCAAAAATATCCTTTGATTATGAGAGCTGTCACTAGTTTTTTTCATTCAGGACACATTCCACGAATTTTGGGTGCTGCTTCTCTGGAAGCTCTCTTCCGTTCTGATGGCATCCACGGACTCTGAATCCTGTGCAGGACTTAATGTTGAAGGCAATATTGCTGGCACTGCAGTCCGTAATCGGGTTATTCCTCAGTCGACAGCGAGCAGCCATCCGCCGGCATAGCTGCTGCTAGTACAGAATACCTGATCCACAACAAAGAAAGGAGAAGTACTACACCGTTAACCTTTGTCAATACTTCCCTGTACTGAACTTTAATCCATTCAACAAGCTGCAGTTATTCTTCTGAAAACACTATAAAGAATGATCAGGAGTTTTTTTCACTGTCAGCTCGACCCCTACTGTATATCCCTTTTGATCTAGCCTGTAAACTGGCAAAAAATAAATAATTAATTAATTGATTTGTAGAATTACGTTGGAATTGGAATAGCATTCAGAGCTACTTAAAGAGACATTTTATGCATGGCACTGATTACCACGCACCAGGAAGATGGGGTTTCAATGTTAGGCTTTGTGATTTATTTAAGGAATCCATATACAGTAAGGCAGAGAGTGGTGGTCGTGGTCAGCAACGAAATACCCTAAGACTGCTCTGAAACACAAACTTCATCTAACAGAGAAATCTTAGCAAATATTCGGGCGAAAAACCGTTCCAAATGAGAAGATCTCTTTGAAGGAGAGAGAATTTTACTATGGAACAGAAGAAGAGGGAGAGAGAGAAAGAAAGAGAGAGAGAGAAAGAAAGAAAAAGAGCGAGAGAGATGGAGAGAGAGAGAGTGAAAAGAGCGAGACGCAAAGGTGTTCAAGAGGAGGTAAAGTGAAAAAAAGAGTTGCCGCCAGAAGATCCAAACACACACATGAAGAGGAAAACGGAATTGCGTTGTTGTCCACACAGGCGTCCTCTTCCATGACATCGCCCGGGATTTTTCCAATAAGTAAAATCAAATCAGGGAAAGATAATTATGATAAGGGAATGATCGTGCTGAGTTTTCCATCACTAAATGAGGTTAACTGAACTAACTAGCAAAGCCATCCCTGTAACCTGAGGCCATTAAATTTTTGCCCTTTGGAATGAAGCTCTTTTCTGCTTCAACTATTGCCTTAACCAATTGAAGACTATCCAGTATGCCACACGTATTCAAGATAATATATCGGATCAAAGAACGAAGAAATTAAAAAAATGTTTTACTTTGGACGGCCGTAAACCCCTTTTAAAATGTTCCGATTAATAATGTGTTAAAATGCATGAAATTAACAGCGCATACTAGAAAGCTATGGATGGACCAATCGGATTCGCCTGGAGGCCTTAGATTTCGAGGTTTCTCCATGTCTTCGGTGAATCATGTGCCGATACTGGTGCATAGCGACGTCTTAGGAATCCCACCGCAGAGAGTAAGAGTTCTGAAAACCTTCAAACTATATTCATGTCATAGATAGTTTATCTCCGACTGTTTTTTGTCAGTTTTTTTGTGATGTACGTCTTCTCTCGCGCTGTGCAGTTTAGATCGAAATCACACAGCATGGGGTAAAATGCTGTTGAGTTCACTTTCACTGGCCTATATACAATTAACAGCATGTACTTATTCTTTTGTACTACGTGTTTTTTTCGATCCAAGGCTCTAAATTCCCCATATATTTGCATTGGACTTTTAAGTCAAATTAGCAGGTTAATAGGGGTTCATTATCAAGTAAAAATACCTCTAATTATATCATCGCTCAAAATAGGTATCTGGTAAAAATCCTGTTTTTACTTCAAAAGGATGTTTAACTCAGTAAGGACTTGCTTTTTGCACGATTGACGCTTATTGGCAACGTCCGGCTGCTTTAAATGTGATTTTTGCAAAGCCAGCTATTAAGACCCTCTGCTTGCTCCTTCTCTCCACTTATGCTTAAAAAGTGACAAGCATGTGACATGTTTCATGGTATAATAATTTATATACGTTCACGACATCGTGCGGGCATTTAATGCGTACAGATTATATAGCGCACGAAACCCAGTTCCATTTGTAGCGGCCGAGGACTTCGAGATTGGCACACACACACCGACGAGTAACGCACCTCTAGTCGCTATTAGTTAGTACGCGTACTGAACAGGCTCTCTAAGCTCCATGACGATCACTCAAACGCAACGGTCATTAGAAGAAACTACAGATATCTAGGAAATGGATTCTACTAATAAGAAGGATATAAATGTATGAAATGGCGCAATAGAAAATAAGGAAGGGAGCTTTACACACACACACACACACACGACAGTTCGAATGTCGTAGTCCGACGATGTCCACCGTATGCTCATGGGAAAGTTGAGCAGGGACCGTGACTTGCGCGTGATTTAGTTTAAAGTGATAGTAGACTTGCGCTGCATCTACCGCACTCTCTCCTCCTCCCCCACCTGAGCCCGGTGTCAAGACAGAGTCAAGAAGACCGGAGGCGGGAGAGGACGCAGGTGGCTGGCGCGGCCGGGTCCCCTAAGTCCTAGCCGCCCCTAGGCGTGCCACCACACCTCCATGTTCGGCATTTGTTATGGGAGCGCAACCCGAATAACGCCTGCCGTGCCCTAATATGGCCCCCGTGTTGGTACAACGCATCTACCACGTGACCCGTTTAGGGGGCACACACACACACGACAGTTCGACCGTCGTAGTCCGACGATGTCCACCGTATGCTCCAAGGGAAAGTGGAGCAGGGACAGTGACTTGCGCGTGATTTAGTTTAAAGTGATAGTAGACTTGCGCTGCATCTACCTCACTCTCTCCTCCTCCCCCACCTGAGCCCGGTGTCAAAACAGAGTCAAGAAGACCGGAGGCGGGAGAGGACGCAGGTGGCTGGCGCGGCTGGGTCCCATAAGTCCTAGCCACCCCTAGGCGTGCCACCACACCTCCATGTTCGGCATTTGTTATGGGAGCGCAACCCGAATAACGCATGCCGTGCCCTAATGTGGCCCCCGTGTTGGTCCAATGCATCTACCACGTGGCCCGTTTAGGGGGCACACACACACACACGACAGTTCGACCGTCGTAATCCGACGATGTCCACCGTATGCTCCATGGGAAAGTGGAGCAGGGACGGTGACTTGCGCGTGATTTAGTTTATAGTGATAGTAGACTTGCGCTGCATCTACCGCACTCTCTCCTCCTCCCCCACCTGAGCCCGGTGTCAAGACAGAGTCAAGAAGACCGGAGGTGGGAGAGACGCAGGTGGCTGGCGCGGCTGGGTCCCTTAAGTCCAAGCCGCCCCTAGGCGTGCCACCACACCTCCATGTTCGGCATTTGTTATGGGAGCGCAACCCGAATAACGCATGCCGTGCCCTGATGTGGCCCCAGTGTTGGTCCAACGCATCTACCACGTGGC
>WEDG01000665.1:0-10521 GCA_017591395.1 Schistocephalus solidus | reverse complement strand
AAAACACGGAGATGGTATAAGGTGATTCTCTTGACAAAAATTTCTCCTCCTCAGACACGTGTCATAATCCAGCTCACCCAATTTCAAAGGCTCTTGGGAAATGTTTGCTGCTCTGGAATTTTTGTCTGACCCAGAGGTCAGTTGGGCAAGTGTGAGCTCGGATTGACACACTGCCCATCTCATTCAGGCCAGTCAATTTATTTGTTACGAGATACCTAGTGAAGGACAAATAAGAGGGCTGACATCAAAGACAAGTTGCGTTGGTGAGAATATACCCTTATGTATTTTCTCTGAAAAACTGTTACATACAGAAGTATATTACACGCAATCGGAAGCCAAAAATTAACCAGATATGGCAGCTATAGCCACAGTTCGCACAATTGGTTAGTATTCATCTCCAAACAGTACACTTTTATGAAAGTTATCCATCAAGATGCCCCAACAATGCATATTTATGACGAGTCAAATTGCACTATATCATCCGAATTCTATCACCTGCTCATACCTCCATTCGATGTCGATGCGAATACGTCAGCCCAACTAAGATATGTGCACATTAGAAAAATTAATAAATGAATTATTATAGGGTGCAGGACGAAAAATTGCTTCGTGATGGGAGATGACGAAGCATGGTACGTTGCTTCTGAGCGTAGGATGAAAATATAAAGGCAGTCAAGTAAGTGGCTACGAAGACGTTAATAAACTGCACTCAGGGGTGTTAGTTCGCATGGGAAATCTCCAAGAAAACTGCCAACAGACGTGGAACCTCTACAGCTCAGTAGCCAGGATGAAATTCTGATGAGGGTTAGCGGCAAAAACCTGATGTGGATTAAATGGTGCACTCTAATATGACTTCAATTATTTGGTTGCGGGGCGGGGTATGGTGACATCGTGACTGGTGGAGAACACGGTGCTTTAAAACGTAATTTGGAGACGGTCTCTTAAACTCCCGATCATCCTTTCTCGGGGTCATGTAGAAAAGCTGACTGAATATTATAAAGAAATTAAAACCTTAATCGAGTCAATGTTAAGATAAATTTTCAACGTCCGGTTGAAAGCGGATACACTATTCACCAACCTAATATTCATTGGCAAGTTGTTTGAAAAAATTATTTACTTCGAAGTGAAGAAAAGCGTTTAGAAATGGAGAACACGGGAGGAGGCAGACTCGGTGAAAAAAATGTAGGTCGTGAGGACGAATATGGGAGGTTTAAAGGCTAAAATGCAAGGAATTTGATCTTTTTTTAAGGCGTAAAAGGAGACAGAAGCCAGCCTCCAGTCACCAAATGCATATGCATTTTAGACTCTTTATCTAGCATCTGTTCGATTTAAAATTATTTCGAATTTTCGGACAGATGAGTTTTCTAGTAAAATGTCTTTGGATATTGTCAGTTTTAGAAAATTTATACTCATTCATCAAACCAAAGAATGGGCAGCAATATTCAAGAATGGGAAGCATAAACTTTCCATAACGTCTTAATTTATTTTCAGGAAGGCCGAAATGACATGAAATAATGCCACAAACCTGGGTAGTAGCGTTTGACTGTAATTTTATCGGCGTGAGGTAAGAGGCTTAAACCAAAGTCCTAGAGCGTTTAACATTCATTTATAGCGTTGCCTTGATTAGCAGCTTGTTGTGATATACTTTCAGAACCAAAACACATGTTATCACATTCAGAAGTTAAAAATTGAATTTGCCACGTTTAGGACCACGCGAAAAGAGCATGTAGGTCTGCACAAGTCGATTCTAAGCATCGTCGAACCGAATATTTAGAGACGAAATGCACGCCTTTGAGATCGTCAGCATAAATTGAAAATTCGGAGTGATCGACTATCAATGAAATATAATAAGTGGAAAGCCAAAAACCAGAGAGGACCAAGCACGTCACCCTGTAAAATACCACTTCACTAGGGGTCTCAGGTGAGAAGGAGAACTCCACGTTATCCGAAAGGATTTACTATAACCAGATTGTTATGAATGCCTTGAGAGTTATTAACATGCGAGCGAGATCCTGACGTCAAGTCTAAATGTATATTAGATGTACTCCATTAGTCGAGAAAGAATTCCTTTGAAAGATGAACTGTGAACACATGGCTAAATAATCTAAGAATACTTGAAACATTGTATAAAATAGAGATTGGAATATGGTAAGTTCCCGTAGAGTGTGAATTTTTTAGACAACATATATGTCTGAATTAATTCTGAGAAGAAATCAGTGGTATTGGGAACATCGACTGAACTAGGAACTAAACGGTTGAATAAGTGTATAGTATTTATCCATACTCGCTAAACTAATTTGCCAATGCGCTAAGTACGAGCAAAGTACCAGCTGCAGACTAGCGACAGACACACCGAAATTGAACACCTGAGGCATATAGTTGCTATTTAGATAGGAATAAATGTCATCCTGGGTATTTAACGAGAAGCCTGTGAGTCACGTTTGCTGGTAGGAAATAATTTAATACAGACATCTCCGTGGATTTTTATTCCTTTATTCAAAAAATAAAAACCAAGGGGCACCAAGGACCTCATTTGATACCTGGCAAAGTTCAGTGTAACCAGCACATGTTTCATCATACAGACGAAGTTCATCAGTGCCTAGTCTCTCGTATTAACTGTCACAGAAGCTCCGGTATTTTTTGTTGCTTAAACGGAACATTTGTTCGTCACTTAACTTGCGTATGTCTCCTCAGCCCATTCATATATATGCATATAAAGAAGAAGATTACAACGAAAGACAAGTCAATAAGCTACTGAATTTATTAAGTGCCGTTGTACGCCAATCTATCAGGCTTTGGATCGGACAACGACGCTGAACGGAATGAGTATGTCGCGCAGCCCGAAAGATCACCATATTTTGTAAATGTTCATGTGTACGTCTTACCCAAAGGGGCCAAATATATCAGTCATCATAGTAAACTAAGGAACATATTTTTTTGCTCAAAAATTATGAAAAAGCTGGAAATAGCATTTTACAAAATATTTGAATTCACTAACGGAGGCATCCACCGCTCATTCCATGAAATTTATTGGTGTTGAGGATACCCACCAAAGGGAAAATGCAACAAATTGAATTTTCAAGTTTTCCTCCAATCACGTATTTGAAGTCAGCCAACCTGTAGCTTTCCATGTAAATATAAGGATGCTACGACTTAAGCATCACTGAGAATGGAGCATAAAGCCCACAGCATTGGTTGGGTCTTACGTGTTACCTGCATTATGTTCTAACTTTTAACCGAGGCCTGCCATCAGGCAAAATGTAAGCATTGAGCCTGTTATCTAGACAAGAATGATCTGAAAAAAATTATTTTAAACTAAATAATCACTTTTTTTGTAATGTTATTCTTAGATGAGATGTCCTGTCCATATTCTTCTTTACTGGAAAATGTGCAATGGATATTGACGAAACTGCTTAATACTCCAAGAAGCCCGACCTCGATAAATAATTTGTTATGTGCACATAGAATTCAACAATTAAAATTTGACAACAGAAGTGGTTGTTTGCGTCGGAAATCTTCTCAGAGTTCTACCGGGCATATTTTCCGCTGCAAATTACGAATTAAATTTGCATCCATGAAGTTAACCTGTGAGGTATATCCGTTTTTTGATTATATGACCTTTTGATAGCTTCCTTATCAAGAACCTAGAACAACGGGCCTTCGTATAAATCGTCTGCTCGTTTTCGTTTGGGCAAAGCACCTCAGGACAAAGGTGTTGAGACAACTACACTTCTGTCAGAAATACGCATTTTTTTTTAGATGGAAAAGTGATATTCCAGGATGCATCCTTGACGTGGCTACGTAACTGAACTCAAATGAATATACTTCACATGCTGGGAGGAAGTATGAGCTTCTAAAAAGAAAAAAGTTGCTCAAACTACATTGATGTGCAAGACCCAGCTTATTTCCTGATGAGCAATGGCTAATAATGATGCAATAGAAATTCCCATGCTGCCTCATTAATTGTTTATGAAACTCGAGATAAAATTGCTTTGTTCTACTGAATTCTGTGATCACGTTTCACTTCGTAAAGTAGACCATATTTATTGCATTGCCATTTAAAACCTTCAAAATAATTTACTTTGGTTAACGAAGGTGTGCTCGAAAGTGAAAATGATTACGAGATTCAGATTTCGAAACTGGTACATTAATTTGATTGAAAGCAATCACTGGAACGCTGTCTTAACATGATTCTGGAAATATGATGCAACTCGTATTAAAGTCATGTTTTCAAACGGAATTAGGCATACGCGAAATAACGATAAGTACAAAAAAGAATATCCGTTATTTTACAGGATCGATCCTGCACAAACATATGGTGGTTAAGCAGCAAAACATCTTTTTCGTCATTTGTAAAGAAGCACTGAAATTTTTTTTAACTGGTATTTCCGAAGAAAAACTTTCCGGCATTCCATGTATCAATTTGTATAAGCTGAATTATTTTATAATTATTATTTACCATGGAGCTGTCCACGCCTCCTGCAGTGGAAAATTAAAAGTTACTATAAATCTATATTCGGACGTCATTTACGTTCTGTTGTTTTAGAGCCATGGAATGCCATGCTTCGATTATTATCTTCGCTAACTCAAAAGCTTCCTTGAAGTAAATAAATATCGATAATGCTTACAGTACAATCGACTGGATTCACCAGCAACCCTCAAGGTGTGTTTTATGATATTTTAGATGTAACATCGATTAATATACTTAACTTGACATGAACAGCATCAGTTTTGCTAAATGTTAAAATACCTGCAGCATTCAATGAGCAGGAAAAGATAGCAGTTAACACACACGAATTCAAATAAGAATAGCTGATTTATGTGTGATATCCAGGTATTCGTTTTTATTTCTAGATCTCGTTTGCTTTAAATAAGATAAGCATAATGTACATATTACTATGTACTCATCATAAGTTTGCTTTCATATTTTACTCAATAAATAAACAAGCACACTCCGTCACATGACCTAAGGGTGCTATGGGCCCTCTTTGTTGGCAATTCTTTTTTAAGGAGGAAGTCACAACCATATCATGAATATAGCTAAGTTCTTGTGTGCCTCTTGCTTATTTCCATCAACAAGATGCTTTATGCAGTCTGGGCTTCCAATACAAGCCTTCAACATGAAATTTGTACGAACTCGCGCATCGGCCAGACTCCTGTTCCACTATCCAAATATCAATATAGTCTTTTTTTTGTAGTCCCACTTGACGGTAACCCAACCTCGGAATGCAACATATAGATAATTCGAAAACGCAAATTTAGAACGGACACTGATGTCGCCTGCAACTTATATACCAAAATTTTGATAAGTATTACTGGTTAAACGGTGAATTCCCGATTGCATAATTACATTTTAAATATCGTTCTGAAAACACCTTATGATCTAACTTCCTTTCAAACTCGACTGGGTATTTTTGAGGACTTGTGGCCGTTGGTTATCAGTCGATTGACCATCTTACCACACGGCTGTATGTAATACTGAAGAAGTACGAAAATAGCTACAACTCTTATAATGTATGCCTATGATACTTAGCTTAATGCCATGGTTTTACTTGACGGCACAAGGATTAAAGTTTAAATTTAAAACAGGAGTATATATTTAGCATTTGGGGCCTTGTGGTATAACCTAAAGGCCTTTGACATCTACAATATTTGTGGGGTGACTTTATGACAGACAGATCATCAGGTCAGACTACACGTTGTTTCTGCATACCTTCGTAGATCAAGGTGGATGGGAAATAGGTGACTGGCCCAAAAATGGGTGGGCTTCATCGGTTGCTTCTACGCTGTTTAACTGTGTGTTAGAAGTTATTTAAACAACAGTGCGATGATAATTTCTGGATAATTAGAAAAATAAATTTTGTCTTTTTAATGTTTCTTGCTTTACAAGAAATACCAACTGCACGATTTAAGAGCAGGAACAGGCCATCTGAAACTCATTCGTTACAAAATATCGATTTTATTTGGGGCTGCCTCTGGGGATGTTGCTGTTTTACCTCATTGCTTCTGGAGATGTGAGACATGGCTTCGGCGGGCAATATTAAACAATATAAGATTTCTCCCACGAAAACATGGCTCTACATGAGTTGGGGTTTTCTTATCAATAACTTAACCTTACCTGTACAAAATATGACTAAATATAGCGAAGGTAACCACCACCACGTTTTTCAACGCAGTTTTATCGGTAAAAATTGAAATTATCTATAGCGAGTGTCGAGTCGGAAACAAGAGAGTGTGCCCAGAATTCATTGACACGCAGTATATCTGGATCAAACTCAAAGCTACTATTCTTAGTTTCTATTCGAACAAGCTAGCAAGGTTGAAGTGCCAATGCGACGGCAGTCATCGGTTGGAGAAAGGAAATCTACATTTAAACTTGGACGCTCATACACACTGTTATAAATAACTTTTTCAATGTATTCAACCTTCACGCAACTAATTCAACAGCCATAATAGGCGTTTACCTTCTTAATTTTCTTAGTAACAATCCATAGCAGGAGGACCACAAATTACAGCTGCTAGACGAAACTCCATTGTCATTTTGCTATCATTGGCATGCAAACCTTCTCATGTGAAACATAGTAACTCTTTAGCCAGGGGTTTATAGAACGTTTGTACGCCTAAAGTCTTTCCACAGCCGGACTATATAACTACAACAAATTTTTGACGTGCAAAGGCTGCATTTTTCGAACAAGGATAGACCAAAATCCATGCTCCGTCTTTCTTGTGATTCGCAATTCCACCAATACGTAAATAGGTTACTACCTTATTGTCTAATAAATGCTTGGAAGATACGTCCTAGGTGGACGTTCTCACCACTACCTATCGCCGTTACCTTTGGAAAATTACTATCGCCACCCAACAGCGTGTCCAAAAAACCCGTGTAATGATCTTGGGAAGGCTTTTCAGATGAATAAGCGGTATTTTTGAGCGCATTGCCCATGACCGTAACGCATCTCGCACACTCCTTGCATCACCAGCTAGGAGAACGTATAGGAACGTGGGACCCCGTATCCGATTCCATGACGGTTGAAAGCGTCTCACAGTTGAAGAGAAAATTAAGCCCCTGTATAATGCTGTAAGCGCAAGGTTTTCCACTCTACGTCGCCTCATAACGGTCTACAAAAATTCATGGAATTCGTCTTCTGTCAAGGAACCGAGGAAGAGCTACGGCACCATTCAGAAGAAGATGAATTAATTGAATAAATTTCCTTTACATTCGCTGTAATTTCACGTGAGTCATTAAGAAACTTTTTTACACGTTTCTTAAAGGTTTTCCATGATATTGACTTCTAAATACTAAAAAGCAGGCGAAAACGGTTAAGTGTATACAAAACTGCGGTAGAGAAAGGCGCAGGGAGTTAAGATTCCGTGCAGCAGCGTGAGAGGACAGGAAGTAGCGTAACAGGACGTGCAAGACAAAGACAGGTCAGCTGCCGATTGATTTGCCAATACCGATACACACGCTCCTTTCCGCTCTTCGTGACGCGTACGCGTACAATTTCTTGTACAATGCACAATACGGCTTTTGTAGTGGAAGATCGTGCGTAACTAACTTGCTTTAAAGGATGCAGAGCAAGAAGACCTTTGATGCTCTTCCGAAACCGCGTTTCATGTACAAGTAGATAGTAATGGGTATTGGAGGCAAAATTCTCACGTAGATGGAAAATTTCCTGATTGGCTTTTCCCAATATTTTGTGTAAGAAAAGAGCGATCAAGGCACACAGTCATATATAGTGGAGTCCCAATGTTCATTTCATGGGCAGACCACTTTCCTTTTGTTCGTTTATTATTGCGTATAGGATTTGAAATGTGAGTGTGCCATATTTGCCACTGATCTAAAAATATGGAAAGTTATCCAGTATGACGCTAACGAAGTAGACTTCCAGATAATCTTTGTCAACTGGACACGTGTTCCCGCAGAAGGTTCCTGTCCTTCAACTCGACCAAATGTACCCTGCCGAGTTTAGAAACCGGATTCCGGTCCATTATCTTGAACCTACTACGTAAACAGAATGCCATTCCGAGAAGCAGAAACCCAGGAAGATCTTGGCGTTTGGAAGACAGACAACTCAAAAGCCTTAATCACAATTTTGCAAGGTGGGTAAAGCCACAAATTCAATACTGTACGCCATCAAGCGGACATTGACATTTCGATGAAGAATAATTGTCTAAAGTCTTCAGTACGTTTGTTAGGCTGCATCTTGAATACGCGATACAGATTTGGAGACCGGGATGCAGCAGGATTATAACATGCTCGAATGAGAACAAGGACAAGCCACTAAATTAGTAGGTGCACTACCATACGAGATCCACCTTAATAACCAAATCTCCATCTTCTGAGTTATAGGCAGTTGCACCGAGACTTGATAAAAAATTCCCGTATCGGGCATGGCTTGGACTGCGCCCTCCAGAGTTTTATCAACTCAGCACTATAACTAACCTCGGAGGGCATCGCTTTAAACTTTGTGTGCCTTAATGTAGACTGGATGTAAGGAAGTATTCCCTGCGCCAACCGTGTCGTGGAACAGTGGACTAACCTACCTGAGGCGATTTTAACGTCTCAGTCCACTGTCTATGATTGCTCTATAGTTAATTACAAAGAAAAAAAGAGTCGGTATAAGGAGATTCTCTCGACAAAATTTTGCACGTTATAAGTACAAATAATACGATTATTATTTTATGTGCCCAGAACGCACTGTCTAAACGAAGTTAGCACTGATGGGTGATGGAAAAAGAGGGTAGGCTGCTTCTAAGCATAGGATGAAAATATACAGGCAGTGCAGTAAGTGACTCCGAAGACGTTAATATACTGCGCTCAGGGGTGTTAGTTCGCATGGGAACTGCGGGAAAACTGCCAATAGACGTGGAACCTTGACAACTCAGTAGCCAGGATGGAATTCTGATGGGATAGCGTCAAAAACGGTGTGGTTTAACAGTAAACTCTAATATGACTCCGATTATTTGACTGACAGCTGAGGTATGGAGACCTCGTGACTGGTGTAGAACATGGTGCACGAAAAAATTAATTTATAGACAGTCTCCAACTCCCGATCGTCCTTTCTCGGAGTCATGGAGAAAGCTGACCAGAACTGATTAAAGAAATTAAAACGTTAATCGAATCACTGATACAGATGCACTTTTTGCCAACCTTATATACATGACCAAGTTATTTAGAATAAAATGGTTTACTTGGAAGCGAAGAAATGTTCGAGCGTTTAGAAATGGAAGATTCGGGAGGAGGTAGACTCGGTGAAAACTTGTGTAGGTTTTAAGGACAAATATGAGAGGGTTAAGGGCTGACATTCTGGCTGCGGTTAAACAAGTAGGAAACAATGATGTCAAGGAGAGGAGGTCGATGCCGAGAGCTTCCAGTTTCACTCAGAAGATGTCTGTGCGATACCTTGTCAAAAACTTTGCTCAGGTCAACGTAGATCACATACACTGACTACTACTTATTACGAAGGGAAGTGACGAGGTTGAGAAGAGCTAAGTGACACACTCTGCATGAACTTCCAGGTTGAAAAACCATAAAACGAATCGCTAAGAAGCTTGAAATTTCTAGGAAAAATTCAAGAGTTTTAATTTAAATAATTTTTTTTCTAGACGTTTTTCTAAAGCCGAGGTTTTTCGAACGCCTCGATAATAATTAACATCCGAATGAGATCCTGACTTGAAGACAGGAAGAATAATCGATGTCTTTCCATGAGTCAGGAAAATAATCCGTTTTTAAAAGATAAGCTGAGAATATATGGCTGAGCGATCGGCGGTAGCTCGGCACTCTATTGATACTTGCGAAGGGAATATCGTCAGCCCCAGAAGAGTGCAGTATTTAGGCGTATTTGGTGCTTTCAAATTAATTCTAAGGAGAAATCAATGATATTGATAACATTCAGTGAGTTTGGCTGAAACGACAGAACTGATTAAGATTCCGTCGTAAGATGTATTGCAAGAAGGACTTAACAGGTCAGCTTTGTCAGAGTCTTCAAGAACACTTTTATCTTCCTTTAGGGATGGAGGAATTACACAACCTCGTTTAGAGGAGGACCGACCACGGAGCATTCAAGCACCATATTTTGCAGAACTAAGTTCGATGAACGCACAAGATTCCCTCTGGCTGTCGCGTGCATGACGAATTTAAGAGGCTAATTCAAAACATCTCTGCGATTCTTAGATGCAATGTTAACGAACAATTAGACTGATCTTTCAACTGCCTCCGCAATGTCTTTAGTCTTGGCAAAAGAAAGTGAGGTACGGTGGATTCAAAGCGTAGGACATGAAAATTTTATTAAGCGCAAACTCAACGATAATTTACAAAAATAGCTTTGGGGGACGGCATCCAGCTATAAGGATAACGTGGTGGGAACCCGATACTGCTAGCGGGTTTAAAGGAGTTGGGGTGACTCCCATGAGAACATACTGGACTTAGGTGGTGTGAAGCCTGAGAGTGCATATGACTAAGGACGAATAACTCAAGGGACCATTGGCAGGGTAAAAAGGGCGTTCGTTTGGCACCCGGTG
>WEDG01000664.1:0-55668 GCA_017591395.1 Schistocephalus solidus | reverse complement strand
GACAAATGAAAACTTCGGGTCATCGATATGTGTGAATTAGGCGCAAGCTGCCGCTGTTGCCACAATCTTCATTATATATACAATAGTTTCTCAGCGAACGAGTATCTAGTTTGCATTTAAATGTGTCAACAGTTTCTGAAAGGCCCACCTCATCAGGGAGTCAGTTCCATGCTCCAATGACCCTCTGTGAAAAGGTGTTCAAACGGACGTTCGTATGGACCAACTTCCTCTGCAGTTTAAAGGGATGACCCCACCGATGTTCCGTTCCAGCCAATTCAACGAAGTCAGCAAATTCTACGGCACACTCGTGGCCTCTGACCATCCAGTAGATTTGGATGAGGTCACCGCGTAGTTGCCTGTAATTAAGAGAAAACGAATCAAGTTCAGCTAGTCTGGCTTCGTAAGACAGATGACTAAGATTCTTGACCATCTTCGTAGCCCTCGCCTGCACTCGTTCCAGCTGTAGATAATCCTTCTGAAACCACCAACGCCAGGCCTAGATGGCATATTCCAAGTGTGATCGAACAAATGCCCCGTAGGTTTTTCGGAAGAGTTCCTTATCAATCTGCACAAATCCATGTATGAGCCCAAATAAGACCAGTGTCACGCGTCTAGCTACCTTTAAGATTGTTTAAATGAGAAGTTTATTAGAACACCGAGGTCCTTCTGTTCCTTGACAATTGAAAGGGGCTTCCCATTTAGAATGTATTTGTAGGAATCATCCTCCTCACTGGTCCTTCGGTTACGTAGTCTGGGGACCAAACACTTCCCAACGTTAACATTTAAGAGCCAACGAGCAGACCAGTTATTCAGTATAATTCAGTATATATAAGGGAGATAGGCAGAGCCTTTGAAAACCCTATTTATAGATAGACGCTAGCAAAATAAGCAAATGTTACATGGCGATAGTCGTTTTAGTATATCGATTATTGCTGTCAACTAAATATATGGCCATCAAGTAAAAATGCATCAAGTCTTCTTTTAAACATTTCAACGCTTTCAGCCTGAACAACCGAAGCTGGCAGTTTTTTTCCATTCTTAAATTACCCTTTGGGAAAAGAAGTTGGCCCGCACTTCAAGTTTGGCGTGTTTTCTTTTCAGTTTGTATTGGTGACCTCGGAGACTTGTCATCTTTGCCAATTCAAAAAAAGTTGGCCATCTGAAGAGCACAATCAACTCCTCTGACCAGTTTGAAGACTAAGATCATATCCCCTCTGTATTGCCTATAAGAGAGAGGAAAAATTGTAAGCCTTTCTAGGCGGTTCTCATAGGGTAGGCATTCCAATCCGCTGACTAGTTTCGTTGCCCTCCGTTGAACTTTCTCCAGCAGAGCGTAGTCATGTTTCGTCCAAGGGCGCCACGCCTGAACGCAATTTTCCAACACCGGCCGGATAAATGTTCCAAACACGCGCCCAAAAAGCTCTCCGTCAAAAGTAATGAAGGACCTCCTGATTGCGCCTAAGATACACATAGCTTTCTTTGTGATATTCGCACAGTGCGACGATGGTTTGAGGGTTGGTGTTATCCATATACCCAAGTCCTTTAGAATATTTACCTCCTGGAGTTTGTGACCACTGATGAAGTACTGGTATTCAAACCTAATCATCCTTCTGGAACTAGACCACAGTCGGGTTATTTGGCATTTGTTAAGATTTAGGTTCAGCAGCCACTCATCACACCATGTTTGCAAGCGATCTAAGTTTTGTTGTAATTTTCGCGCATCCTCCGGTTTTTCAATCGAGTTCCATAACTTCAGATAGTCAGCGAACATCACCTTCTTGCATGTCAGACAATCCAAGCAGTCGTTTACGTATATCAGAAACAAAATGGGACCCAGAACGCTGCCCTGCGGAACTCCACTGTGAACGGTTTCCCAGTGAGACTTGTCGTCTCCAATACAAACACGCTGGCGCCTGTCTGTGAGAAAGTCGGCCAACCATTTGAGTAGGTTGCCCGTCACACCCATTTGACGGAGCTTAAAGATCAAACGTTTGTGTGGAACCCTGTCAAATGCTTTGCTTAAGTCGATGTAGACCGCATCGACTGACAAACCCATTTCTAATGATTTGTCCAACTTTCTATGGATGTGAGCAGGTTTGTGAGGCAGGATCGACCACTTCGAGATCCATGTTGATATGAAATTGGCAAGTTATTCTCTTCAATATGCCTCATCAGTTCCATTTTGATTATCTTCTCCATCATTTTGCAACAGATACTTGTGAGGCTGACTGGTCAGAAACTGTTTGGTGATGTCCTCTCTCCTCACTTATAGATGGGGGTTATGTTGGCTATCTTCCACTCGGTAGGCAGAGCCCCCGCCTCCATCGAACTTTCAAATATCTTGGAGAGCGGAGAGGTCAGCTGGTCTGTGAGTTCATTGAGCACTTTTGCGGATATACCATCTGGGCCAGGTGATTTAGTGGGCTGTAGCTGTTTCAGAGTTTTTCTTTCTGTGTCCATTGGGAACGACACCGTTGCTAAGACGCTTGAGATACTCTTGAAGCGCGAGCCTATCGGAATCCAATCTGATGACCCTCAACAATTTAACATCGTTGCAAACATGAGGGCGCTGCCACCCAGGTTGTCAAAACATTCGTTGACGTACACTAAGAAGAGTAATGGCCCTAAGACGGAGCCTTGAGGGACACCACGTAGAACTGGAATATGTGTTGATTTCGAGGTGTCGGTGCACTTAGTTTGCAATCTTCCTGTAAGAAATCTGCTATCCATGCCAGCAGCATTCCTCTTATGCCAATTTCAGATGATTTATAGATGAGATGTTTGTGTGGGACACAGTCAAACGCCTATACGAAATCAGTGTAGATGACATCAACCCTACCATCTTCATCCTATGCGCGAGTCCACTGATCTGTGGAGAGTAATAAACTGCCTTCTTGGCATACAAGAGCAACGTCTTGTCGAAGATTATTTATTTAAGAATTTATATTTGGTTAGCGCTGGGAAGGCAATGTCTTAGAAAACATTAATAATGAAATAAAATTATGACAATGTGTGTTGATAAAATGTACAAATATTTAATAATGTAGGCAGAACTTGTCCTGTTAGGTCAACAGTTAGCGATTTTTGAAATTAATAGTAAACTAGAAAATAGGCAGACTGGAAAATCTATTCTAGGGCCTCTAAATACTCTTCGAAAGAACAGAAAGGGGAGGGAGTCAGCCCAGCTACCCTGTAAATATGGTCGGGTGCCAGAAGGGATTTGAGAGTGGTCTTTTTGAAGTTGTCAGGGACCACCTCTAGGTAGGGTGCTCTTGAAGACAGATGATGGGCGAAGTCGGCACCTGTACACAGGATCAGCGTTTTTATTGGTTTGGGTGTGCGTTGGGGGTGGGAAAATGATGGGGTTGGGTCAGGGGCGTTAATGCACGGTTTTGATGTGTTGGAAAGGGCCGGAGTAGATGTCAGGAGGGGAGAATGGCGATGGAGGGTAAGCCGATAGATTTTCGGACGGTGCAATGTGTTGGATTGGGTTCACGGATGAGATATTTCTGGCCTGACATCGCTGCCAGAAAATTTGTTATGTCGCGGGCAGGTCGGCGATCTGCGGAATTTAGTTACTAAGATAACCCTTGATATCTCAGACAGTCCACAACATACACAATGGAGAAGAAGGGGGAATTTGGTGACGAGGGTTTATTTGAAGGTAATTGCAAACGGACGACCTTGTTTTTTATTTTATTTATTTATTGCCAGTTTACAGGCAAAGGTCAAAAAAGTATATACAGTAGAAGGTCAAGCTGACAGTGAAAAAACTCCTGATCGTGGTTTCAGGTGTTTTCAGGAGAAAAACTGCAGCTTATTGAGCAATTAAAGTTCAGGACAGAGACGCGTTAACACAGGTGCCCGGTGAAGAACTTCTCCATTCAGTGTTACGGATCCGGTTTTCTGCACCAGCAGGTATGGCGGCGAGCGACTGTTCGCTGTCGACTGAGAAATAAGCCGATTGAGGTCTGCAGAGCCAGTTATATTGCCATCAGCATGAAGTCTGGCACAGGATTCAGAGTCTGTGAACGCCATCAGAACCGAAGAGAGCTTCAACAGAGTCAGCACCCAGAAGTTTTGGAAGGTGTCCTGAATGTAGAAAACTAGTGAAAGTTCGCGTAAACAGGGGATAGCTTTGCTGAATTTTGATACTTCTAGGTAGCTTTTTCCAAATTGCTATAGCGTTTACCGAAAAAAACTGTGGGTATCTAACTGTGCGTGCCAAAGGAAGAAATAAAAATACATCTCGATGACTGGTGCTCCGAGAGTGGTTGAGGTGCCTTAGTGATGAAAGGGGGATAAATGTACGATTGTTTAGCAGTTTAAACAGTAAAAATAGTCCCTTCTGTAATCTGTGAAGCTACAGCGGGTCAAGGCTTGTAAGCTCACAGCGTTGGCGGTAGGACAGGTTTCGGTGTTCTGAATAGAAAACTATTTTTGTAAAGAAGTGCTGGACTGATTCTATCTTCTTTCGTTCACTAGCGTGCAGAAGACTAAATAGAAACTAGCAGTATTCCAGACTAGGCCTGACATACATTTTATAGAGGCTGATTCTAATTTTGATGGTTTGAATATTTCTGAGAATAAAGCCAGTAGTTTGGCGTGCTTTCGAGACAATCAGGGCGCAGTGCTCTGACAGACTAAGACTGCTAGAATATGATATGCCCAGATCCTTTATAACTCCGGGCACATTTAGTTCGTGACCGTCTATGCTTAGGTGGGGCTGATGGTTGTCGCCAATAACCATAATGGAGTACTTGTGCCAAGAAAGTAAAAGGTGCCATGTGCGACACCACTGAGCGAAGGCCTGAAGATACTTTTTTAAGAGCTCAAGCACGATGTTGCGATCAACGGGTTTTTATCGATAGGCAACTTTTAAATCGTCAGCAGTTTATTATTATTATTATTGTATAGGTATCGACGTGCCGTTTGCAGTCCGGAGATGCCGGAGTGTTGGTAAGGGTTCTATTTGACTAAGTAAATTTAAGGGAGGTTAAGAGGAATAACAAGGTATACGTTAGCTCCAGTATTGACGAGTGTGTGGACCATGTGGTTGTCAAGGAGCAGAGAATGGTAAATGCAGACACATGACTGAGCAGGTTAAAATGAGTAGAATTAATGAATGGTAGCTTACAGGGGGAGTTTTTTCCACAATGGCGCACGTGGGGTTTAAACGTCGTGCGGTATGGGCACCCGGGGTTATGGCTGGTTAACCGCACCGGAAGCGTCTTTCTCTTGGCAGGTAGTCGGTTATCAGGGGCCGCGTGGATGTGGAAGGGGGTAGGATATATCTTTGGTCCCTTGCGGCAGGTTTGCAGAAGTTTGGAGAGGGGTTTTGATTTTGATGACTGTGATATCACCGAGTTGTAGTGCCGTTGCTAGGTTTGTAGGAGGGTTGAGGATGAAATGATTCGAAAGTGAACGATCCCGGAGACCATAAATGAAGCGGTTGAGGACAAGATTGTAGCGATCAGTTAGAGGGTAATAGGGGAAGGTCTGGCGTGCCAGTTTTGTTAACTCGATGGCGAACTCGCTGGCAGGCTGCTGTGTTTGGTAAGGGGTGTACAGCAGTCCATCGGCCACCGAGGAGGAACTCTGATTATCGAATAAGGAGGTCAGTATGTCCTGGGCCGTATGAAAAAGGTGTAAGTAGAGAAATTCAGTATTTCTTTGCTAGCTTACTTTTTGGGGGTACAAATTAGCGTAACATATATCTCGTGTGGTCGGCAGGGGCAAGGTCAACAAGAAAAAAAGACAACTCGACCAGCCAGTTACGGATGCTGTGTCCAGCATAGTAGGTTTCTGGGGCAAGGAGGGGATCTGCTTGGGAAAGGCTGAGTTGAGAGGGATGCTCGGGGAGGGAAAGTGGGTTAGGTGAAATTACGGGGGAGAATAGGGTTCGGCTATCGCTATCACGATTGTAGCATCCGGCCGATTCGGATATAGTAAGGGAGCCGAATTATAGAGACGTGGAAATAAGTTGGTACTCTTCTTCACGTGAGTATCTCTTGACGTTGCGTCCTCTAAAGGATTCATCATTAGATGTAACACCAATAACTATAAGGCTAATGACGCGATGGATATATGAGGCTACATTTGAACGGAGAAGGTTTATACGATAAAGACAATGAATCTGGAATAGTTGGGTTATCGATACAATATGATATAGAAATGGACAAGGGGAAATTTACGATATTCGAGTCGGATATACTGAACACGGTTACGAATGAACAATATGACGAGGATGAATAGAGAAAGACTTATCGGACGTCAGTGGCGTGTCCGATTCCCCAGCTCGTGCGGTCTTATTCGCCGTGTACAAAAACGGGAGAAGTCCTGTTAAAACAAAATAGGTGGTTCGGTTTCCGGTCCATTACAAGCTTAATAACAAGCAAAGCAGATTCTAGATTAGAGCCTCGTCTTTTAATCGTCACTGAATTTTTATTGGTTGAAGACTCCCTAGATGTTTACATAACGATTGTTCCAAATGAATGCGTGCATTCTTATTAGCTGAAGGTAAGGAGGCAGAGAGTTCTTTCGCGCGAGCTCTCTTCCATGCCATTTCCTGTTATGTCAGTCTGTTGTGCGCATGCAAGATACCTGCTGCCACAACTGTTCCTGTTTGGTTTTTATTATTGTTGATTTCTGTTTTCATTCATAGCATTTGGAGCCAAATATTGAAGAGAAATTTAAAAGGCGTTAAGATCATGCTGTACAAATTTTCGTGAAAATCACAGCGAAAGTGAGGCAAATGCATTCATCCGACTTTTCATCATCGTCGTACGGTTTTTCCTCTTCTTCCTGTTCCTCGAGCGACGATGAAACTCCCTTGTCTGAAGATGAGGCCAGTTTGTTAGAAGTTTCCTCCAAAACGGGGTCTGAGTAATCTGCGGAATCAGTACCAAGTCAAGAGAAGCCGAGCGTATAGGAATCCCTAGATTCGTGGGCAATACGCTGGCGTACGCCCCTTATCCATTTGACCAGTCTTCTCAAGATTATGAGATGGTTGAACTCTGACGTGCCCTCAGATTGTAAAACGCTGCTTGGTGGGGTGAGAAATTTGCCAATGGTTACGGCAATGGGGAGTGGTGAATATGTCAACATGGGACTTGTACAGCAGCTGACTGAGAAAGTTTGTATCTCTTCCATGCATCTAAAAGGAAATCAAGTGGAAAGTTTTACATTGTTAGCCTGATCCCGAGTGCATATTTCGTCTAGTACTGTCTATAAACCAGCCTTTAATACACTTATTATTGTCATTACTAATTAAGCAATAAATGGGTTCCCTATACATCAGAAAAGTAGGCGAGAATTTCGGCTTATCCTAGGTAGAATTATGGAGCCCTTTAGGAGTTAAGTTTTATTGTAGGCATTTATTGTGGCTCAGGTAAGCCATCAGATGTACAGTCATTTTGTAGACCACTGGCTAAGGAGTTTATTATCTTTGGCCAGGTATGGTTTGCGTGTAGATAGTTCAGTATAACTCAGTAAATTTAAGGGAAATAGGTATTGCATTTGAAGACCCTATGTAATAGATGTTTTATTTCAGTATAGAGAAGGGCACTTTCATTGGAAAAAAATGAATTTAAGGAGTGTGAAATAGATAACAGTTAAGTTATTAATAGTAGATCAGCTTCTTGGCGATGACAAATGACACAAATCAGTGTGGTCAAAAAAATAAATAAAAGAGCAGTCAGTGAAAAACTCCTTTGGCTTCTTTATAGAAAAGGCATATATTGAATGGGGTTTGTGGGGTTTAAAGGAAAAAATCTGTCACTCCTGGGAGAAAAAAATACGCGTGATGAAGGACTGAAATGATTTTGAAAGTGTTTGATAGTTCTAAATGCTCCACCTCGTGGGAGAAATCATACTACAACAGGGTCTACTTTTCACTGCCACCGGTGTGATCAAAGTGTATATTGACTAGCTATAAGCGTAACCGTCAAGGATTCTAGACAGGGAAAACCTTCACAGGTATCATCCGTATTTAGAATTTAGAATTTATATTTGGTTAGCACCGGGAAGGTACTGTCAATGCTTAGGTTCGAACTAGGAAAGGACCGTAGAGATTCAATTCAATTCAATTTATTGAGGGAACTTGGCATGGGCCTTTGAATACCCTATTTGTAACGTGAAATTAAGTGCGGCATAGAGAACTTGCAGTAGTGGTGGAGCATGGATGGATTGGTTACCCCTATATGCGAAACTTGAAGAACTTAGACTTAGTAAATCACTCTTTTCTCCTTATCAACCTTTCTACTCAGCTCAAAAACGTGGACTTCCAAGGGCTCATTCCCTCCGTCTTTGCGTAAAATTATTTTCCTACAACCGAGGTTACCATCAGCAAGAAAGATTATTATTACTCACCATGAACAGGAGATGATGGAGTAAGATTAAATCCCACTGTGCTTGATTCCATTCTGTTATAAGTAGAAGAGAAACACTGAAATATAGTCAATGTTTTATAAATGGAGCTAAATTAGAAATAACCGATCGGGAATATTATTCAGTGGCACGCTACGCTGTCCCTTGGCGCCACAAGGTATTCAAAATTTTGTTCAATGCTCGACATTATCTGAATTATCCGATAACTTACATACGGCTTTCATACCATTAACTATGAAAAAAGGAAACAGTCAAAACAAGAATACAAGTACCCTAGAAAAAAATCAAATTTTATTTTGCCGAATTGGATGATGATTGCTCTAACTTCAGACTTGTCTACCGGCTGTGGTCGACAAGAACCGGGAAATATGGAATCAACCCCGGCTATACAGGTTTCTAAGCACAAACTATCGGGAGGTTAAATATCATCAATTCATAACCCAACTTTTAACACTAAACTTAACCAAAACCCAACATTTTCTCTACCCTAACCCTTAATCCTTATTTGTTTGACATAACCTCAATGTCTCCGTGATTGAAGGGTCCTATTTCCGTCTCTATTCATTCCGTGTTACTCGTAAGTTGCTTAATGAGGATGGCCATTTTTCATTCTGATAGCTGCGATGATTCGAGTGTGATCTTAAAACTCGTGTGTTAAAGAGAGGGCGGATTGTAATGGACATGACGAAGAAAAGGTATGCAGCTAAAAACAGCCCTGTTTCTCAATTATTCTGCCTTCATTCAGCCAATCCTTATAGGGACCACGGTCAAGAACTAGAAACCCGACAGTTCGAACGTCGTTTCCGATGAGGTCCACCATGTGCCACACAGCATGGTGGTGTAGTCAGCGACTTGTGTTCGAACTAAAATGTATTGTCGCAGTGGACTGGCGTTTCATTTAATGCATTCTCATCTGCTCTCCCATATGGGTCGGGTGTCAAAATAAAGCCTAGAAGACCACAGACCAGAGAGGACTTATGTGTCTGGCTGGACCAAATCAAAGCGGCTCCCATTCCGCTCCTCCCAGATGCATTTTTTTAGGAGTGCGCATCCGCAGTGTCTTTTACCGTGTTCTCCGGTATTGGCCCAGTGCATCTTCCGCCTAGTCCGTTTAGCGGGTACAACTTGAAACGCAAATAGGTACATGCACACAATGTAGATGGTTGACATATGGGGCTATCGGATGGGTTCCATCCAGGTAATCGAACCGAAGGTCATCATTACTACACCAACTGTCAGTATTTATCCCTTCAGATGGGATATTTGTTCATGCAGGAATAGGCGCGGACGACAGTTGGACCATGGATTTCGACGAGGTCCACCGTATGCTCCACGGAAGGGTGGTGCAGGGACGATTACTTGCACGTGATTTAGTTTAAAGTGATAGTAGACATGCGCTAAAATCTACCGCACACTCTTCTCCTCCCCCACCTGAGCCCGGTGTCATGACAGAGTCAAGAAGACCGGAGATGGGAGAGGGCGCAGGTGGCTGGCACGGCCGGAGCCGCCCCTGGCATACCACCACACCTAGCTCGGATCCCACGGAGTGGGAGTGCCATAAAGGCCACATTAAGAAGGAGCAATTGCAGTCTGACTCTCAGTCCGTCAGTCAACCTATCAGCAATAGGTGCACACAAGGTACGAATGAGTGACATAGGTTACGAGCTGGCAATCATCAACTGGCCCGGAGTCTGCAGCAGCAACAGCGAATGCCTGGAAGCCAGCAACTGGTAAGTTTTCGTTCGTAAAGTGTCTGTTCGCAGTCTGTCGGCCCCCTATGAGGATTCTGCACTATTTATGCGCGCGTGTTTGTATATCTTCTGTTCTAGACGGTGTTTAGTCTGATGCTTTGCTGAAAGAAAATGGACTGGAACCGAAAGAGCGCTAAAGTCAGCATCTTCAGTCAATGCGTCTCCTGCAACCGTATGTTTTCCAAGGTCGACGAGATAGCCATTTGCCTATTCGTGGCACGGTTCATGCATGAGCTGCCCTTGAACAGCAAAGAAGTTAGATTAGGACAGGCCAGGCGCAACGCATACTGGGTGAAACACACAGGAGGATGTGGTGACACGTCTATGAGCAGGTTCATACCGCACGTTCATTCCCGTATCAGGTGGCTGACCGACTTTGACTGTGGACGGATGCCTGGAAGAGGGACAGAGAGTGAAGTCAACTCTGATACCACAAGGAAGAAGGAGACAACCACTAGAACAATAGATTTGTTAGCCTTACCTTTTGGATTCTCCCTTGAACTCATCATATAGACAGTCACAGAAAAGGGTAATAAATTGCACAAGGGCAGCGTTAATATGTTTGAAACTCCTCGTGTTCATGGCTGGGGTTTTATTTTATGCGATGATTATTCGTTGGTCAGTATCCAGTCCGTTAATGCCCATTATTTCATCTGCGATTTCGATTTATAGCGTTACGATTAGTCAGCACATTTGTCCTCTTTGCTTCTATTGGCACCTCGGAGAACTCCCTTTACATAGCACTTAGCACAAATCACACGCTACAAAATACCAGAAACGCCGGAATCTATCATTGTGCCCTAAAAAACCATCGCTTGGATGGCTGTCAATTGACAGCATGACTTGCTACTTCCTTCGAGACAGAGAGTCAGGCTGCAATGGCTCCTTCTGACGGTCGCCTCCATAACACTCCCATCGATCAGCTTCCTTGTGTGAAATTCTGTGCAGCCCAGGCGTGTTTTTGGCACGCTTTTACCGGCTGTTTAGCTTTACAAGCCTCTGCACCCAATGCCGACTCCTTTGTTTTCTTAACACCGGGCTCAGGCGGGTAAAGTAGGAGAAAATGCGATAGATGCTGCGCAAGTCAGCCCACGCGAAAGCCACTGCCGCTACACCACCACTACACAGTGGACGCCGTCAGTTATTCGCCTCTTCATGACCTGTACCGTCGATCAGGAGTGTGCTTGTTTTGGGAACCCTCTGGACTCACTTACTCATAATACCGCGTACCTGAGTGTATTAAACATTCGGTTCATTATTTGAGGGAATTCAACTGGATTTCTTTATGACTAAAATCAAACAGCATTAAATCCTTTTGATGGGAATAAGGAGCACGGATATTCAAAAGGTATGTATAGCAAAATAAAAACGATCAACCAAGGATGAAAGCTGCCATGTTTACTTGTTTTGTTTGTGTCCACCATGTTCTGACAGTCAGAATACCCATGAAATATGAACTCTGACAGACGACTTAAATGCAGGATTTCGGAAAATACATGGCGCCTAGTGCAGACACATTCTGCACCACAATCAAATGCAGAAGGTATAAAGTCCATCATCAAACACTGTCACACACTTTTCGGTCTGGAATTTAGAGAATAAGAGCTTATATTTAGTACCCAAAATACTGACTAAAGGAAACGGAAGACTGAGTAGAGACTTAGAGGGATTTGATTTACGAAGGTGACCTGATCGCACGTAAAATACGATCACACGATTCTCACTTTGCTATCTACACACAAACGGAGAACTGACAGAGGGTTACCATTACGAGGTACCTTTTTTGAGCGTTTTGATATACGCAAGGTGGCCTGAACACGTACTTAGTCGTGCGTAGCCTATACTAAAATGACTTACTAGAACGACATGATGGGGTTATTCTGAGAATGCAACATACAGCAAAATTGGGGAACACTAAAACTCACAAGAGGGTAAATTGAAACCGACTTTCACAGCATCTCCCGCACTCTCTCTTTCCTCATCTGTCCTTCTCTGAAGACAAGACGACCGAAGGTGGGTGGGCTTGTCGCAGTGGCTGACAGTACTAAACTACCCGTTTCTGCTTGCAACAAACGACCTCACCTCCCTAAATGTACCGGTATAAAATCGAGACGATCCGGGTAAGGTATGCTACTGCGGACCCTCAACGGATAAGTGGCTATGCGTGAAATTCTGGAGGTAATTTGACTCAAGGTAAGATTTAGGGTTAGGAAAAAGTAAATGCGGTAGGCTTTGATGAACTTTCACCCCATTCTGCTTTGGGGTAAATGTTCGAGTCCTGCCAGCAGCCGCATAGAAGTTAGTAAAAAAAGAGGCAGATTAAAAATGCCGACAAAGAAAAGAGAGACTTAATTGGCCATTGCTAGCTCATTAGCCATCAACAGCTTCTTACTCCACCCCCGTAACATGTTGCGCATATATCCAAGGCTCTAAGCATCGAGTTTGGCTGCCTATGACTAGCTGATGGCGGTTAATGAGCCAAAAATGGTCATTCGAGTCTCCCTTTGTGTTTTGTCAGGATTGTTGATAATGTGATATGTTAGACAGAAAGCTTGCTGGTGTGACGCTTCGGATTTTCCGTCAAAACCGCCATAGCAGACAGTCACAGATAAGGTTGTGGGTGGCACAAGTGGGCGGTGGATATTTCAGCTGAGCACCTGCGTTGAATATTTTTGCCTTCCCGAACACTTTAGTGTTAAGGCCTTCAGAAACGTTGCGGAAGACAAATGTTATGACGATTATTCCCGGGGGTAGAGTTAGGAGATTTGTGGTTAAGGTAAATGTCAGGACACAGAGTAAGCATCACCCCTTATAAATTAGCACAGAGTCACCCTCAGTGCAGGGGTTCGTATCCCAGTGTCCAAATTACACTCAGTGCTTGCATGCTTGGGAGTGCTATAAAGGCCAACGTGAGTAGAGGTCAGTGTAACCTAATTTTTGTTCTTTTACTCACTTTAAAATATGACAATTGGAACCGAATCATGTTGTATGATTTCGGTTGCAGATAATGGATGATACTTAATTCTACACAAAAAAACGATGTGCGAATGACCTGTGGTTTATGTGCGTTCATTTTTCAGGTATTCTTAGACTAAATATTCTCCTATATAACTGCTCAATTTTTTTATTGTTATTAGTATATTGCAGCAGGTTACCGGGAAGGCTAAATAAGTGATGCTCTACAACTAAGCTGGTAATTCAAAGCCGGTTGAAACATTTTTCCGTAAAGAAATTAGTATAACAGTTAGATAATTCAGTTTTGCAATCTGTTGCGTTTTTATGTGTACGATTTCCCATTCCTCATTGCGCTCACTAGGTTTCCAAATAATTCTCAACAGTTCATTCTGTAATAGGTTTTTCAGGCGACATTGTTACTAATACTATTTATAGAGCAGTAAGCATCAGTATGTTTAAAAGGCATACACACATCAGAAGAATGCAAAGGGCGCAAGCGACAATTGCAGATTCACTTAAGGGAAACAACGTAGACGTTGTGGCTATAATGCATACAACGAAAATCCCGTTGTGCGTTAAGCGGCTAGTCAGTGATTTGCATAAAGGGGATGAAGATACAGGAATATCCGGGCCGAAAGTGAGTCTTTTGCAGGAGGGTAAGCTTCTGCTAGGTTAGCAAATGTTTTTAGAGGAAGGATTTAAGTCATCCTCCCGCTTTGCTTGTAACTTAACCCGATTTCTCTTACACGATGACAGAGTCTCAATGCAGGAAAGAAAATAGAATGGAAACATTGAATACACGTCCGAATGCTAGAATGATGCTTCCGTCTGAGAATGAGACCTCTGAATTGCGATTGGATTATCAGGCAGCACTCTCTTTGCCCCTGTAAAGGGTCTCCAGCTTTTATTTTAACAGCCGATGCACCTAAGCAAAGGGCTTTTATTGCTGAAGGCCGCGTGTCAATCATGAACTGTAGATTTTCTGGCTCACAATATCCTCTTTTTGGGTGTTTGGTCCCCCAGGAATATCAACCTTAACACCCCCGGAGATTTCCCTTACACTAAAAAAAGTTTACCCAACTATTTTACCTGTAATTACTTCACATTATGAGTTGCGGCGATAATATTTGCATTTAATTCTTAAGGCCTCGCTAAAAAGGTCTTCCCAATTGAGGACAGTTACGCCCACTTTTAAAGATGCTAATAACCAGTTTAACACGTCAAGTCTTAAAGAAGGATTTTATCGCTTAGCCCACCAAAGCGTATACATTCTGCATTCAGACATTGAATGGAATGAAGTTCAGAGAACCTTCACAGTTACAGCCAATGAGGCTTACATCAGCCCAGATCTTTGGTCTGTGGTGTTACCTACCTGTTGTTTCTTTGCGAGGCTTAACTTGAGAACACCTACAAAAAGGGAGCATTTCTGCTAGCAGATTTTCTCTACCTACTTGGATTCCTATGCACATTTATTTGCCTTGATCTAAATTTTCGGCTTCCGACATGTGATAGTCACTGTGAGGCCTTCCAGTTAGCCGGCAAGTTCACCAGAAATTGTCCAGTCAAATGGAACTTGCCGCTGGAGGTCTCGATCGGCGGTCTTTTCTGGTAAATAGGGGAAATGGGCATTTGTATTTGGTGCTGAAGCTCTGGTTTAGCAGTTATCACAGGTGATCAGACTTCAAAGAGCAGGCAGCAATCGAAAATATGATGATAGTAATGCAGGGCCGTCTGAATAGATTGTGGTACATGTTCATGCATGTGTGTGGCATGCATAGGTAGACGCTGCAAGGCCGGTGAGGGTCAAAATAATGCGGTAGATGATAAGCATTTCTGCCTCGCTATAAACTAACCTTCGCTTAAGTTAACGGTATTCGCCCACTCCCTATGGCACCTAGTGTAGGTCATCGTTCGAGGAAGTCGCACTGTAATATCCACCGTAAAATTAGAAGGCTTCCCAATTGGTTTCATGTTACCAGTTTTTCTAATTTCCTTGCAGTTGATAAAATGTTAAGTGATTTAGCTGTGCTGACACAAGCTTGTTCATTCTTGCCTCTAGGAAGCGAAGGCTTTGTAGAACGCATCAGATGAAAGTTAGTTGGAATGGCATTTTGTAATAATTTGATTCAAGAAAGGCAGTAATTAAGGTGAACTGTATTAAAATAACACCTCTAGCTATCGACTTCTTGCGTTTTCCCATTAAGATGGCATTTGAGTTTAGTAACTGTTTTGATTATATTCACCAGAACCCACGCGTCGTAGTCGGCTTTTAATCGTTTTTAACGCCTAAACCATATTAGCTGTAACTTCTGGGTCACAACCAAACAATACTCACTGATAACGATTTTGGCTGATTGCGCATTGATTTCTGTATTCCATTAGCCTGCGGTGTCTTAATACCGCTAAAAGATGGGTTTCTAGTTTGCTCACATAAAGTTTTATTATCAGGTGTCTACTGAATTAACATTTAAAACACCCAATAAAATCGCGCACAGCGGAGGCAAGATTGCCCGCGGATATATTGAATCCTGGAACTTGGATGAGAATGTATTTAATCTTTATATTAATCTTGTGCCGGAATACGGAGCCCTGCGCATTCACCCCAGGCTCGAGTTATAATGTTCGCCAGGCTCCTACCCCCTTATCACCATTGTTTGATCCATTGCAGTATTAATATCTGACAGTGGACTCCTGTCCGAGCTCGAAAGCTCCAACAAATAGAGAAATGGTTCCGGCGATCGAAGAAAATTCTCCTTTTCTTTCTACATCTACAAATCTAACATTCGACCCAATACTTGGAATAACTCACCAGTGGCACATTAGATTATCTGAAAGGACAGAAACCATGATTTTGTAAGAGTAGGCAGGCAATCCTGCACTTCACGTGCCAAGTTAATGGATGCTTCACCCATGGCGGGACGTGGTTAAGAGTCGCCAAGCAATCTGCCTTACTTTATCTGTATCAATGTGCAAATCAAATGGTTTATTTATCAGGGGGAACTAGTGCATGTCTGCGAGAACATTTTAACTGCCGATGTGTCACTCTATTGGGCAGGAAAACCAGTTACTATCGTCTCTAATTTTTCTTGTAATTAACGTACCGATCATGTGTAACAAGAGAAATCATCAGTCACCTGCGAAAGAAAAACTATGTCCACTCAGTAGAGCATGGCATACAACTGGTTGTCTGCTCTTTTCTCTGCTTTTAACAGCCCAACCGTTGAAGTGCCTTATTGACACTGAAAAAAACTAGAAACAGGTCACTTCTGGATTTACGCTGTACAGGATGTTCATGGTTGATTGGCCCCTTCGATGACCAGAGCTGCCTTTTAATTCTCTTGACGGCCAGCAATTTCAACTACACACGAATATTGGCCTCTTTAAACCTCCACAACATACTTGTCCTATCACTTTTCTGTACATTTTCAGGTTTTCAGGCAAATAATGGGCACATTTTGGCTACATATCTAATGATAAATCACAACAGTCGCACAGATGTTTTCTCCTTATGGACATTTTTCCATACCAACGTGGGGTGAAATTGACATTTAAACTCACTCAGGTTTGAGGATATCCGAATTCAGATCATTTGCTTCCGCGAGGCTCATCTGGACTAGTCGTTCTTGTCTTTCATTCTCCATCTTCTACAGGAAAAAATAAGCCAATAATAGACACCAAAGTGCAGCGCTATTTCATAGATTACAGCACCAAGTGAACTGCAATTGACGAATCAAATAACCTAAAAATGCCAAATTTGGACTTGAAAATTTTTTCCCTTCATTTTAGTAGTCCGAAATATAAAAACACATGCATTACAACATCACGGAACCCGAAACTGTCTTGGAACGAAGTGGATGGAAAAGCTCTTTTCCCAATGAGAAATGGTGCACCCGTCAATCAGAAGCTTCGAATCTTTTTTCTTAGCTGCAGGGACGAAATTTTTCATTAAAAAGAACTGTGTTGTTTGTTTGTTCGATGACATCTAGCTGGTGATTTACTAGTGCTCATGACGGTGTGTGCACTTGGTTGACGAGGAGAGTGAACGAGCCTTTCATAAATACACCTGAACACAGAGCTCTCATCTGTGTTAGTTAAGAGCAAGTGTTCATGTACTCAGGCGTTATCGTGAGAAAATTGGATGCATCCGTGACTGATTTCGACAAGAAGTCAAACAGAAAGCTAATTTAAAAGACACGGCCACTCAGGCACCAAAACCAATGACCTGCGGAAATCTACCGTACGTGCAAAATGTATCAGAGCTTGTCAGAAAGAGAGCTGAGAAAACACCAGATACAAGTAGCACACCACCTCGAATCTACTTTACGATCAAAGCTTATAAAATCTAAGGACAGGGTTGACTATCTTGATAAAAAAGGGTTGTCTAGAAAATCCCATGTTCCAGGCGTAATGCCATTTATTGTGGGCAAACTGGGAAATCCTTTGCAACCCGCATGCATGAACACCAGTTAGCGGTCAGAAGACAAGAACACCTATCCCAGGTTTCCATGCACACACTGGACCATGGGCATCAATTTGCATGGGATAGCACTCAGGTTGTGGGCACCTGCCCAATGAGAAAAGGCCGCAAATTCCTGGAAGCAATGCACTCAGATGAGAAATGCATCAATCGGTTTATTGATTTAGATGCCATGTCAAAATCCTCAAGGACAAATTCGAATGCGCACGGCCAATCATGACGAGATGAAAAACTGCACTAAGCGCGTATTGGCGCAAGTATCACCCAACGGTAGAATCGTCTGTTAGACACAGTTAATTAGTTGATCTCGTACACATCCCAAAGTCTGACGACGAGCTGGTGCGCCAGTTTTGAAAATGTACACATTAAAGTTTGTATTTTCTCAAAGAATGTCCTCTCTATAATATATGTACATATATACTACTTTAAATTCAAATGCACATCCCTAGCATAACTGAGAAAGAAAGACAATGCTGGATCCCATGAATTTGGTGTCCTGCCGCTTCGAAAGTAAATAAGCTTTTAACTTCAGACTTTGGTTTGGCGCGCTGGCTAACAGTATTAAATGGGTATTGTTCCCACTGACGGGCTGCTTGCTTCAGGGCTTACTGCTCCGCTGGCTGAGTGATTCTTCCACTGATGGCAGATGTTTATAAAGTCGAATAGGCCACTGTCGTATTCAAGTCTGGGCTGGACGAGAGCATGTGGGGGCTTGAGGAGGGGGTTAAAAGCAGGCACCCAGGGCCACCAAGGACGAACGCAGCCTCCAAATAGCCCTGTCGTTTTGGAAGGAAGGCGCACGTAGATACAGGTCGTGCATAAACACCATCAGCCGGACAGCAGAGAGGATAACACTGGCATAACAATCATATGTCACACTTCTGTGGACAGGGGGAGGGCAGGGGGCATAAACGGATCACTGTCATTAATTATAGAAATTGAGTTCAGAGTGGTGCAAGCATCTGTTTTCGAGCGAGCAGGTCAGTTAGATGCTCGAAGCTCAAGCCCTATTAACTTAGTTCTGGAACAGACGCATGACGAATTTCAGCCAGCAATAGGCAAACCTGGAAACTAAGCTACTAAGGGCATTTGAAGCAACATACCCCATCGGTCCGTTGTCCCGATTTCAAACTTCGGATGCACCCATAGTGAATGCGGGAAGACTGTTGACTGATTACCGTATGTAGGCCAACATGGCTATATGGGTGCCTAAAGATGTCTCCCGGAACATTAACGAAAGGGAATTAATGATATTTTTTCTTTGCAATACTCACTTGAGCGGCAATTTTCATTTCAGCCTCTTCAACAGCCGTCAACTCCTGAGCGTTTGCGAGGTTGTCCACAGCAATGGCCAAAAAGACGTTGAGAAGAGTGTCTTTTGATGGGGCAAAGACGTGAGTGTGTGGCATGGGCATATTCGGGAGGGGTCGTATGAGTTAAGGATGTAGATGAAAGTGCTAAATTATTCTTATTAAGACGTAAGCTCAAAGAGAGTGTGTGCACACCGTTTTTTGGACAGGTGTAATATATCTACATAAAAAGTAAGATTCTTAAGTTTAAACTGATGAGTGGGAGACGTCGGTCTCCTCCGGGAAGAAAACATACAAGCACGTTTTCAAAAGAATGGTTTTGCTCATTAGGAAATCAGATATCTCATGAAAATACCGAAGAACCTTTGTGCCAAAATGAACAAAAATCTCGTTTATGAACCCACAATAATTTCAAGTTCTGTGGTCTCTATTGGTATTCATTCCATCTATAGCACTACCGGTCGCTAAGAGGGCTGTATACTTAGCTTCAAAGCGTGACATGATGGGCACGCCTCGTTACCTGATGGGAACCGCCCATTCCACGACATAAGAAAGGGTCCCTGGCTCAATGATAAACCAGTGGACATAACCCTCAATAAATATAATCTGGGTTTGAGTCCGGGATGACCAGAAATTGGCGTTGGTATAACTGACTGCCAAAAAATGGAATACGAAGAAGGGGCTATCGTTGGATCATAAAATTTATTTTTCTGTAACGTTTCTGATGCTCACTAGAACCCATCCTCGGAGACAGTCGGGGAGAATGGTTGTGGAGGCACGGTGGAGGAGTGCAGTATTTATAGCAAGATGTTGCCGGCGACCACCTGCATTCTATTATTATCAGGCTTCACGATCACCGTCAAAGATCTGACATGATTTGATAATAGTTCATTAATCCAGATCGGAGACGTGTATTGTCAAAATTGCATCACCGATATCGCTTCTTGGTGTGGTGATGACTCAATGATTTGGCCCGCTGTCACTGGAAACGTTGATCGCCCATGTTCTCCCTGCATTACTAATGACTCTGCTTAGGAAAAGTCTCAACACAGAAGATGGGATGGATTACGAAGTGCAATGAACTCCCGAAGAACAACAGATCCATTGACAGCGAGCCAAATTGCAAAGTCATTACAATACCGAGAATGGACAACGGGGATGCGATGTCAGCCATTTTCGAACCGGATGCGGACTAACGAGCCATCGTCACATTATGTACGAACCCCAGCGATGAGCGCGAGATCTGCTAATTGTATTAAATGTGTGGTTGCATAGAACCTGCGTCCTATAAATACTGCACTATCCCTATATATGACTGTCTCTGGTGATGGCTTCTAGTGAGAATCCGAAACGTCAGTCAAGTACAGTTCATCTGTCGGTGATCCCTTCTTCCTTTTCGGAACGTGTTGCTACAACTTGCCTCTTCCCTTCCACTGGCGAACCAGAAATGGCCAGTTAAGTCTCTCTTGCCTTTGGAGGCATTCCTACCAGCAGAACTCACATGACTTATACGGCGTTTGTTCATACTGCAGAGTAAGGGGGCATAGCTAAACATCCTAAAATCGACAACACAATAGACAGAAAGACAGGGTCTCGGCACTTAACCCACTTGCAAAGCTGATACCTCTATGGGCGGAACTGACTCTGCCCGGTAATAAATAGAGCACTTACAAGTGCTGAAACCTCAGCCAAAACCATATTACTAGCCACGCGCATGCGTTTTGGGGTGAGGATCTCCGTTTAAGCAATGATCAACAGTGGCACTGAGTGGACACATGTCAGCCCAGTTTGACGAATACTGGTAGGCAGTGCATTCTGTGGTCCAACGAGGATAGTCCATGCAGGGCCTTATATATTACCTAAATGACCACTTCTTTCATCTGTTGGCCCCGAAATCAACGTAACTATGCAAATTGATTGAAAATCACAAATGTAACGGGCAGGTTGGTGGATCAGACCGCTTATCAGAAAAGGCTTTCTTTCTGTGGTTGATTAAAGTGCAGGGTACATTATAAAATACACATATTCTTAGATCTTATAGAAAATTATTGGATGTATTTTTGCCTTAGACACTTTCAAACATAATCAGCGTTTACCCATTTGTCAGAGGAGACTGGCGTATTCTTTGGTTACTATGACAGTACTGAACATTTGGGTGAGGGACTGGCATTGCTTTAAGCTTTTTGCCCAGCTTCATTCCTTGTGAACGACGGTAGACCAAAAGTACGTCGGTGGATAAACTGTACTCTCTGCTGGTTGCACAATCGAAACCCATTAAGGGTGTTCCCTCACGAAGAATGGGTTAAACGAGGCGCCATTCAATGTGTATTTTACTCCGTTTGGACAACACGTCTTTGGTCCAAGTACCATGACTATAGAGTACGAAGTAATGAGAGTTTGAACAAGGGCTTTTCAACTCCTTTACTCTGTTCGACCAAAATTTGCACTCAAATCTAATTCTCACAGAGAGGAGTCCTTGCAAATATGGATTGCAAATTAAAAGCCGAAGCTTAATTACTACTGTTGAAATTATGAACTCCTTGTCTAGATTCTTTTTACTGTCATTCTACGAGCAAAAAGCGAAACACACTTAATGGCCGCAATAAGAGGTAATTGAGAACAAAGAACAGTGAAAACCATTCACCCCAAGAAGCTAATTTTAGCCTTCTCCAGTACACCAGCTATGGTCCCTCCTAACATCTAAATCTATTGATGCAGGAACGACAAATGAAGGTGGTGTTTCTTTGTCGGATCTCGATACATTATTCATTGGCATCGGTTGCTTTTTGACCGTTGAAAGGCGTTGACGGAATACCCAACTTCCGGAGGTAGAAAGCTTCATGGGAGACCTCATAACTGTTGCTTTAAAGTCAGAGGTGTCATGGGCGTGGCATTCATCATAGAATTCTGATTACAAAAGTCAACACCGGATGGTTTGTGTTATCTTCTAAGGGGTTTTGGGCAAATGAGCATAGACCTCAAGGAAAATTAAACTCCTGGATGTTATAAATATTTTTTGTTAAATTATCATCACCTTGCAGTTTTCTAACTCAGTTCCGGAGGCATGGTGCTGGCGTATGGTTAATTGTTCATGGCAACTAAGTCAAAAACGGCCAACTCATTCCCTGCTATAACTGGCGCATTAGACCACGATAAATAAATACATTACTCAATATCAACGTGAAGATAGGGTCATTCAGCGCAATCTGAGAAAAGAGTACTCTATGCTTTATGAGATGAAGGCAAAAAATTAATGTGCACGAATATTTCGAGGGTAATGTCAATCCGTTTCTGCTGACATTTTAACAACGGCTTCTATTCTGCTGGGAAATTTTGTGACCAGTGGGATGTGTATTTAGCCTATTTTCTTAAATTTTGCGAAAGAAATGCTCTCTATGCAGAAACGTTTTATAAAAGTAAACTCCTTGGAATAAAAGGCGCAGAAAATCAGGCAGAATTAAGTTGAAATTCGCCTTATAAAATCTTTCCAATTACCGAAAACATCGAAAATGAATTTAAAAGTAAAAAGACTTTTAGTAAACACAAAAACACTACCTGGTGTTGATTTATTTTTGAGTATATGAATTTTATGGAAACTCAAATCAATGAACATTTTGGTACATAAATCTGAACCCCGAATGCAAACGAACATCCATAGATTCAATCAACTTCAAAATTAAACATAACTTTGAAGTTTACCGAATACAGACCTCAGTGTCTGATTACCCCAGGCAAATCATGGAAAGGATGGAGAGCATTTCACGCAAAAACATGCAAAGGTTTCAACGTTGCGTAAGTAGATTTCTCCAAGTAATCAAATTCACAAAATTAATCCAACTGACAAAGTTGGTTAGTTTAACTATGCGCTCTGGATAACTAAATGTTTTGTGCCAATATAAGAGTTCAGAAATAAAAACAATGAAAACTTAATTCACAGAAGAAAGACATGTATCACCGTGGAAAATTATTTTAGCTTTTATATATATATATATATATATATATATATATATATATATATATATATATCCCAGGTGTCCCACACTTGGGATTGGGTATGACTGGCTGATGACGGCTAATAAGCCAGAAATGGCCATTCCGATCTCCCTTGTCATTGTCGGTTCCACATTATCATATATATATATATATATAGTCAGCAGTCCACAAAGAGAGTTGTATACGCAAGAAAACTAGCACGGCTCTTTGAATCTGATTATTTTTAATGCCCATTCAGGGAGCTGTGTGCTCAGTCTGGACATTCTGTTGGGCATGAGGCGCTCTCAGGTGCTTGTGACCTGTATTGTTTAACCAAACATTAGATCTCACGAAGCAGACGATAAACACTTTCATTAATTTAATTGGTCAGCTCCCACAACATCCAGTGCCACACGGCACGCGTTTATCGGGCTGTGCTAAGCCCGCGCGAGCCGATAACTACTGCCATTACATGCATTCGACGAAGACCCTCACACCACATCAACAAAATGCACCCAATCCAGTCACTGGTTGGTTGATAGGCTTGAAAGGTCACCTGGTTAATGGGAAAGAGAGAGAAAGGACAGAGATAGAAGTGAATAGGTGAGTTCTAGGAAGCAATTCAGAAGGAGAAGATTCGACCACTGGAGCAGGAAGTTAATTGACCACTCGTTCCCGATTTTCACACAAGCCATCATCACAGACAGTTGAACATAAGGGTTTTAGAGGCACACGGCGTACAGTGTTTATAGTATGCAGTGGGCAGACAATGGCGGGCATGCTACAATTGACAGCTCTCGTGAGCAACGCTAGGCGTCGTAATTGTTGTGATCATGGCTTGGCCATGCACGTCCAGAACCCAGCCATATTGTCCAATTTCATGAAGCCAAAATCTTTGCAAGTAGTGATGAATACGTGAATCGCGAGCTGCTGGAGTCATGGTTTTCAGGCCCGCAGTCCGTCAACATACGCACTGACCTCCGTTTCCCATATTCTGTGCTGAGGTTTTGCCTGTGAATAACACCTCCAATGACAGTGAGCCAAATCGCCGGGTCAGCATTGCGCCAACATCCAGGACGGATGATGAAATCACGTCCAGAAATGACTTGAAAGCAGGCGGTCAAGCCATCATCATATCATTTTCAACCCTCAGCGGTGATTGTGAGAGCTGGTATTTGCAGTAAGCATGCGATCGCGTGGCCACTACATACTATAAATACTGTGCACCTTGGGCCTCTTTCAACCTTATCTGCGACTGTCTCTGATGGTTTGTTAGATTCAGAATCCAAAACGTCAGGCCAATAGGCTTCTTACTCCAGCAATCGCATCTTCTCCTGAAAGCAAATATACTTCAAACAACACTAAGTAATTCTTGCTCCAGGCAAATTAGCGAATTCCTAAATATACTCAATCAGACGAGCTATCAAACGTTTCTTGGACCCTTGCCAACTGACAGGATAACCTGCTCCTTCTTAAGGTTTAGTCAGGCAGCAATTAAAACCTTTTAGTGCAGTCACTATGACAGTCTTACTGACAGGAAATGGAAGATACCTTTGCAGTTACATGGCACACATAATGGACACCAAGTCGAATGTGGCCCGCGTAGATGATTTGTTGAAATCTTCCGAACACTGCATCCGCACATACCATCTGTCACCGGGATTTTGCCTTGCAAAAGGAGTAAGGTTATCAAGATGGCAGTATATGCTCGGCAAGTCTGACCCACTATACTCCCATTCATACGCAAGTTTCTTATACTGCGCGTGCCCCCTAGGACCCGCGATTGCCACTGGTGCGTCTTAAAAGGCAATTGGGGCAGTGAATAAACCAGACTCTGTAGAGGAACAACCGATATTGTTATAATATACACACAGTATGCCGTAGATTGTGAAAGCCTTTTCATTTTCCTCGTGGTAAATTCTCCTCGAACTGCCTGGTGTTTTTTAGTGAAACAAGTATGATACTTATGTATTAATCAATATTTGTCCTTAACGCTAATTCAACACATCTGCTGGGTAGGAAATATACATAATACGCTTTATTACGTGCATTATCAACTAAATTAAACTCAAAATAAATGCGAACTCCTGATTTCTAACTTAATTTCGAAGGCTGCATATAAATTTGGGAAGAGAGTTTTCGGTTGTGGAAGGGGCCAGCCATTATGAAAAGTCCGTGGTGCTTGACCTATCAATCTGACATCGCGAGCAAATTTCTTAAAGGCAGATATCTATTATCGTAATGGTTCAGGGACTGACATTTTAATACAGTACAGGTCACACATTTTAGCAACTATGTCTCGTATTCAGCAGCACTACGTTTACTGCTATGCTTGAAAGGTTCGTAATTCCCTTCATGTCATTGCACCTTTAGAATCCGTGACATTCTCAGGAAATGCTAAATGATATTTTGTAATGCATTTCTGATTAGAAAGAATTACTGAAATGGGGTTTTAATATCGATAACCCTGTAGCATATCTTATAATATTTCAGAGCTACATTGGCGTCCGCATTTGGATTCGTTTTGTTGTACGTCGACAAAATCTGCACTATTAAAAATGAGCGCTTAAGTAAAACACATATTGTACATTGCTTATCGGATATCCGTATACATTTAAATATATAGAGATATAAAATAAAAAGTTCCCAAATTATCTATTCCTGTAAAAAATTGGTGGCCAATCACAATGTCTCTAAATAGTGTACTGAAACAAATAATACACTTCGAGTTCAATAACTTAATAATTATGAGATGTTGAAGACCGTACAATGTCCTTATCGAAAGGCATCCCATCGACACATTTGATAATGTGGTGGCATGCTTAAGGGTGACTCCGGCCGCGCCAGCCACCTGCGCTCTTTCTTGCCTTCAATCTTCTTGAAAGGATCATGACATCAGACCCAAGTTGGAGAATGGAAGAGAGTGCGGTAGGCCCAGTGCAAGTCTACTCTCACTATAAGCTAATACACATGCAAGCGGGAGTACGTGTCAATGAGTTCCTATGGCAGAACAGATATTTCTGTCGATTTCAGGGGAAAACTCTAATTGAATTTGGTCTCTACTTAGACTAACTGAGTGAATTTTCTCTATTCTCGTTTGATGGCGCTGAAATTCATAAGGATACAGTTGCCGAATATCATCAGCAGCACAAAATAAATGCTGTAGACTGTACTTCCTCCGCTCTGTGAACGAATCCCGTTGTACATTATTGTGTTCCAGTCCTCACCGGTTAATATCTAAAAGCGGAACGCGAGAAAAAGAAAAATAAGGCACTTAGTCAGGCATTTTTTTAAAAAGCCAAATTTCCTCATAATAAAAACATTTTAACCTTTAATTTGCTCAGGCTCTTTCGAAAGTAAAAGAACTGTCCCCAATATTGATTCGAAAGACGAAAAAAATACGCTTTCACGTATGGATTACATGAACTTGGACTATAAAGGAGAGATTTACTTAAGGTTTCCTTAAAACGTCCAAGTTTTTTCACGCTTATATCTAGTTGGATATCTTCGGTGGCTATTCACTTATTCCAAATAATTTGCACGCAGACTTGAAGCACCTAAAGAGGACTAAGCATTGACATCAAAAGACACACTTTGACTTTAAATAATTTCGTTTATCGGAGTGGTGGCTCATGGCATGACTAAGGAGAAAAAAAATTTCCACTAACTTGGATGGCCGAACATGCAGCATCAGTATGCGAAAATGACAGACGATCTCAGATTGTGGAACATTTGACGGGCTGCGGCCATACCTTTAAGTTGAACGTGACTAAGATTCTCACAAACGGCTAAAGCCGCACGATCTGCTCGAATGCTTATTTTCCAAGTCGCAGTTACCTTGCACCTCCATGTTCTGTACTCAGACTATGCTTGGGAAGAGTGATTAATCAGGAAGGGGAAATGCGTGTGAGAAACAGTTCAAGTTGCAACCATCCGTATTGCTGTTTCAGTACTAGTCGGTTGATCTACAACAGGAACGAAATTGTGATAGATGCGGGAGCTGTCAATTACGACCGCAAGGTTACTGCACACCAACTGAATCCTATAAGTATCGCTACCCTTGTGCTCTTGTCGTCACAATCTATGACCATCCCTGATGATTAAAGTGAGAATCCGAAACGTCGAATGAAATCAAACATTCGCCAGAGAACACACATGCTTCTTCGTAGTTAGAAGCATTTGCTTGCTGGGCAAACCCGGCCTGCTATCTTTTTCAAGATCAGTCAGACTTTCCTGAGTCATCAAAATAAGTTAATAAATTAGGCGAAGTTATTTACGCTATCCTACCAAGCGGAAAATGTACACGTCAGGCAGATATTCAGACAAATGTATTTTTAAAAGTATGCTTGTCTTCCTGGACTGTTTATTTATCTGGGCAAAAGGCTTACCAATAGACAGGAAGCGAAGTTGAAAATTATTTTAGATGTTTCACAAACACTCTTCAATGATTTAAAATAAACCGCATCCTCACCTTGCACGAAAAATATTCAGACTAGTAAACACCGAACAAAAGCCCGCTCTTTAGAAGACACAGGTGTGAATTTTTTGGTCATGATTTTTTAAACAGTACTTGAGAGCTAACTTTGACCAAGAGTTAGGCATCAGTAAATTCTACATGCGGGTTGGCAGAACATGTTCTGGATAAATAACATCCGATTATATAACGATTAGTCCAAGTATCCAAATGTGGTACGGTTAACTTACATGCAAATTTTAAGTTTTTAAAAATTTTAAAAACTAAACGCACTTGAAATACGGTAAGTAGGGCCTTTGCAAAAGTGTCGAAATGCTGGCTTGGCTGCCCATCCATGAATGCAAACCTGCGCAAAAACGAGAAGCAATAATGAAGAGCAAGAAAACGATTCTTTTTGAAACAAATTTTTGAGACCATTTTTAAAATAAGAACACGTCCTCTGTTCTATTAACATCACTTTTGTATGATTTGGTTGACGAAGTGCTTAAAGTCTCTTTGAATTTTACACTCTAGGGCGTGAATTATATCGGTCACCATTTGTTCAAGGCCCTTAAAAGTTCCTAAGCAGACGTCCAAAGTGCAAAGCAGTTTGCAATTTCTCTTTTTATGCAATGAATACTTACTTGAACTGCTAAAAGGAACAAGAATACTTTTAAGGTATCTGCTTCCCTACAGGAAAAGCTATAATAACCCATATATTATGAGCTTACTGTAGTATTTACGATGGTGTGTTTAGGTAGACTGATCCATGTCGTCTTCTCAGACTTTGCAGCCTCATTTAGCTACAATTATGCAAAAGCAAACTATGAATTATTTTCAGTTCAGCTCTTGTGTGTTATAATGCATTTGATGGGGTGCCTAGGTGACCTCACCGCCTTCCTAAGTAATAAATATTTACGTTTATCATTCCTTGTCGTTTGCTGAAGTAATGACTTTGCAACCCGGTGAAAAATAACGTTTTTTGAGTCGATAGTTTGGTATATTTTGCCTCCTGAAGCAAACCACACTCCTTTGTCTCTCACTAGATTAAAGGTAATATAGCTCAGAAGCTCAACAAACGTCGTTAACTGAGAACCCGGTCACAATAAAGTAAGTGAAAAACGCCTTGTATGCTTCACTGGTAAAAAACCAAAAGCTGCACCCCGTCATCTGTCACTCTGTAAACCCCAATGTTCAGTACTTGCATATAGTTTTTATTTCTCTGTTGTCACGTCGCACCTTTTTCGCTATAGGATTGATAAATTGATGAATCCATCATCCCACCATATTGCAGACTTTTCCGCCCATAGCTCTTGTGTTTTGACCGTGGTTAGCTGGTTAGAAGCATAACTATAATATAGAGTTACTAAGCTTAGTAATTTAATTTCAAATGATATTATTTAAAGACACGGTAGAACTTAGTTCCTGTAACTTTTCGATCCTGTTTCGCACTTGTAATCTTGAGACAGCAGTCAGTTGGTTTGGTTACCAGCAATAGTTCAACTGTCGTAAACGATGAAGTCCCTGATGTCCCTAACAACGGTAACTGACATGTAAATAAGTTTATATTGAGTCAGATTAACGCAGCATCAGCCGTGCACTCTCCTATCTTAACCAGCCAAATATGACCAAGGTAAGTGACAAACTATACAGTTCCTCTGCACGTACCATACACAGCCTAGACACAACGGCACGAGCGGCCTTCAATGAAGGAGGACACTGATATAATTTACGTGACAGTGTCGTAAATGGCACACTAGCAAGTTCCTATTTGATTGCATTGATGCCAAACCGATTATGGGCGAGAATGTTTTTTAGTAACTCTTCCCTGTAACGTTATGTCCTCATTGCTGTGGAAACAAGGAAAGCTAGATAGGCCTTATCAAGCTCTGGTTTGTTAATTCTGGAGTTTAAACTTAGTTTTTAATGCTTGCTTACACTGGTTTCTGACATTAGTGCAGTCGTCAAAGCAGATGCATTTGTACACATGTAGCATGACGTTATCCCTCCTTTCGGGTGAATTATTTTAATACCATAAGGTAACTTGTTCTTGTTAATGTCAAAATAAATTATCTTTATCAAAATTGCTTGTCACAACCGACAACCAGATCTCTCATCCACTTAATGCTGACTGAAAATCTCCAGGTTAAGATGGTGAAGGAGCTCTTACTAATAGAATTAAGTTTAATCTCATTGCAATGCTTCTCAGAAATCGCATTTTCCATGTAATAAACCTTCCATTCGTAAAAGAGCTTATTTTTCGAACGAACGTCAAACCTCCACTTTGTATAAAACGTTGTTTTGAGGTTTAATAGTAACTTTTTGGAGAACTGTAATCCAGCAGAATTCTACGCTGAACCACCAATTTTGAAAACCCGGCGGCAAGAAATAAAGCTGAGGAATACAATTATGCGTTCGCACAGATAATGCAACCCTGCCTCCACCAGAAGTCACTTTGCGACTCCCTGCTGGGCTCCACCTTGAGCCCCAGAGCATAGCAGGACAAATTAGTCCCATGACGCGATTGATATGTTTCATAATAATTGAACTCTTCATAAAATACGAATTGGCCATCGATTGGTAAGACTTTGTGTGTGTGTCAGTCATGCTGCATTTGATTGATTAGCGATATTTGGCTTCTGTCCAAAGAGATGTGAACCCTGTCTTTAAATGGATAGATCAATAACGCAAAATTCAGCCTGCCCCATCTCTGACCTCATTTCTCCTCAGTTGTTTGCTAATGTCATGAGGTATCTGACGACAATATGCCCCGAAATACCATTGTACTGTAAATATTTATTTTAAGATTGTTCATTCATCAGTTAAGGATGTATTATTTGGACCCGCTAAGCAGGAAATGAGAACGGGAACTCCCAGAATACAAGCGAATGTTTTGTAAATTCTTAAGAAATAAGGGATACAATTAAACAAATGGTTAGGTTTAGGTTTAAGATTATGGCCGATTTGAGGGTCAGGGCTATGGTAAGAGCTAACATTTATATGAGTACTTTGAAAAGGATTTTTCCCTCTCTGATTATAAATCAATCTAGTACAAGGGCATTGCTGAGACTCAACACAAAGCGTGAATATGTACAGAAAAAGATGCGAAACAGCAAAGTCAGTTGTTTAGTGATGTAAGGCTAATCAATAAAATTATTAACTTAACACATTATAAAAGGGATACGTGGGGAAAGCACAAGGTAAAGGAAATTTGTAAATGCACTCAATAATCAATCAATCAATAATCAATCAATAAATTATTAACTTAACATATTATAAAAGGAATACGTAGTGGAAACGCAAGGTAAAGGAAATGTGTAAATCAAGAAGCTAAATTTAACCGTGGAAGATTTAAACTGACCGCGTGCTTCAACTGATTATACAGGTCCGGTTTCAACTGCCAAATATTAGCCGCTTCCAAATCACGCAATGCACGAGTTGTTTATGCCCGAAAAAATTACTACGAATGAGGTTTTAGTTTAAACGAACTGACCAGTAGGAAGTTTAAAGTAAATAATTTTATTTATTAGCCTTATGGCACTAAATCACTGACCTTACTGTTTTGCATCGCTTTTTCTATACTAATTCAAATTTCCTGCATTCGGTCATTTATTATTTTTATGCAGCCAAGAATGCAGCTGCATCGCTTGTTTTATTTAGTGTAAACTTAAATTAAGGGTAAATATTAAGGTTAAGATTGAGGCTTATATTATAGCTAGTTTTAGGGTAAGGGCACAATAATATTTACTTTTCCTAGAAGAATGCGTAAGATCAGGGTAGGAGGAAATAAAATTCATCCTTATCAGTATTCGTTCAAAGTGATTAGCAGAAGTGAATAAAAGTCGCGGTGACATTTTGTTTTATAACATTTCCAAGGAAATCCGTTCTTTGGGCATCTTGCCTCCATAGTTTTACACATAGCCGTCAAGCCTTATAGCTCAGGCTCAACTGAAAGTCTGACACCCTTTCGAATGCCTCAGGGACGTTGGGCTTCAGGTGTGGATTTTAGTTCGGACAGGCAGTCTGACCTACTCCTCAGCACAGATGAGAAATATCTATGCTGTTCTTGGCATAGACGGACTGTCTGGCTCTGTCAGCCAGTTTGGCCGATCCTGCCAATAACTGCTTCAGGGGCTCGGATAGTCAAGTGATGGACAGAAGATGGAAGACCGAGTGAGATCAACACGCACGAAATAGCAGTACATTTATCATTATATTATAATCAATTCTATGGTAAATGGGCAATCACTGATCTTTTACAGGTTTAACTCACCCCGTTGTACCTTGCGGCTCTCTGTCAATCTCCAACAGTAACTGCAGAGCGGTTACAGATAAAGGCAGAATAACATGACTTAAAAAGAAATGGGGAAAATTCAATCACCATTTCTGGCTTAGAAGCCATCATTAGCCGATCCATGAGTGCCTACTTATCAAAGTTACTTTTCAAAACCGGCAAAACCACGAGCTCTTGGCGCAGTTGGTTTGGGCGTTTAACTTCTAGTCAATAGGTCGCGAGTTCGAGCATCGGGTACCGCAACACCTAGGGCTGGGTATGACTGGCTAATGACGGCTAATATGCCAGATAAAAGCTAATGCTCATGAGCCTATCAAGATGCAGTGACCGTTTTTGCGTGTATATTTTCCAACTGAAGATATATGGTGGTCACTATCGTGAATATCGTGGAGTGGCTGCAATGGCTCCGTATAACTGCGGTTTGTGTGGCAATCACACCCAGGAGGGATGGTTCTCGGTTTATCGTACACAGTTGCACAAACGAAGTTATAAAATCGTACAATTTTAATCTCGCATTAGTCAGATTATACGCAGTTCCAGTAAGCAATTTTGGGTGAGCATTTCGATGACACAATTTCCTTGAGATAAATAGAGAATGCACATAAATGTACAAAAAGTGCCCAGTTCAGATTAGAAGAAGTTTCATATGGTCTTCGTTAGTGCAGTGGCCCTATTGCAGGCGCTTGTTACAACGCCACGCAGTTCGAACGTACGTGCACACCCAATTCGGTTCCCAGCCAATCAACTTCAAGGGTCAAATCAGACACGTCCTTGCTCAGGGCGCTGTGACGCATCCGCTATTCTCACTCGGGACCCAGGCTGTCGCGGCGCCGAAGGTCGCAGTGATGGGGGTCGTCCTGTAACATAACCTCCCACGATGACAAATTCGAATCACGCCTAAGTGTCCCACTTTAACATAAATACATAATCATTTAAATCGTCTAAGTCTGCTCAAACACCTAATACAGATTATATTTAATTTTATTCGTGAAGGGACCTGTTCCCAATTTACACCTTTAATCTGAAAAGCCTAAATGATAAAGCGAGATGGGAAGAAGTGAGCAGAGATGAGATGCTGTTTGCAGTGCCACAGCGTGCGGTCTTTTTAGGTGCAAAGCACGAACCACTTGACACCAGGAGAAGTTGCCTAAATCACACAAAGCATGTATCACGAGTAGGGCAAAAGCAGTTTTTAAACCACTAAATATGCTTTAGCATAAAAATATTACCATGTGTTATTACAACACTTCCAAACGGGATCCTAGCTTGGGTTTGGTCATTTGTGGTAAAATTTTAACGAATGACCGTGAGAATTTACTGGGCAAAGGTAATCCAAATGCGAAAAACCAGGTAGTTAATCTTCATTTTCTCCCACAACTCCGAGGTTTCATTTACGTCAATTTTAATTTCTGAGAGAAGATTGACGGAAACCTCTACCAAAACAATGGACAGTTGGGGAATTGGGAATAAGAGTGACATTCTTTAGGGCGTTTCCAAAGACCTGGTTGTTCTTACCTTCAAAATGTCTTAACTCTAAAATTTCTATGCCACCACCACGAATCCCCTAGTTCCTCTTTATGTACAATGATTTACCAAATTTGTGGAGAACATTTTAAACATATGTGGAGTTTGGATTTAATCCTCCACCTTTCAAGGATACTATATTCGACAGCAAGTGGACTTTTTAATTTTTTGGGGACTAAAACAGAGAAGCGGATGTTATTCTACCTGTCGCAAAATGATACATTTGGAAGTAATTGGTTGTGGTGGCAGCTAACGCCGTAAGAAAACTTGCTAATTTGATACGGTACATTAATTTGAATTCATTTTGATAAAAGGTTTTCAAAGCTAAGTGCTAATGAAGGATTGTTAAAATGGCAAAGTTCGAATACGTAAATGCCTCTTTCTTCGTGGGAAACATGTAGTTTAGAAATGGGCACAGTAACATGGGAGTATATTACGGACTGATTCTCTAGGTATTGTTTGCGTAGATATTATGAACACAATTTAACAATCCCGTTGGCTGATGTGATGAAAAAAGCATTGTTTATTAACTGACATGGAATTGTTTCTCTTGATCGCAAATCGATGCAGAAAAAATGCAAACAATTCAAAATTGTTGACAAGCAACATCGAAATGCTAGTCAGCAGTCTCACCATCTCATAACCTAGTTCAATCTATACGGAACACTACGATTGATCTCTGAGGCGATCCTAACACATTATTACATTTATCATATTCAGACCCTTACCAATTCAAACCATCAAAGGGGTGCTTAATTCATAAAAAAGTGCTAGGGCAGTTTCAGTCACATGAACATTGAGAAAATATCGCTTCTCTAAAGAAACTTTCATTTTGCGATCATTTGTCACAAATCTCCCAAACTCATGGTTACCTATTACCACAACAGATCTTAAATTGAAAGCGTTAAAGTGAAATTCCAATATGCTCGTCTAGGCATGGCGTTTCCGAACCACTTTAAGCACTGTTCCTCTTCGCCAAACACAGCCACTTAACCATCGTATACCCAGTGAAATTATAAGAAAAATGTCCTACACTGCTAGTAAACTCCATCGGCTTTCCATGTTTTCCTTAGGATAATACGTTGCAGTATCCTGTGCGTATGTTTCCTCTACAAAGAGCTAGCTTGAGGAAGTTTTCAGTTCTCAGTTTCCTTCCCATATCTCACTCTCTTTGGCCCGCATTGGACGCTTTTTCAGTGCCACAGAATATTTTACTAAAACAGATGGGTAAATCCTATTCTTATGTTCCGTGGACAGTCAACCACTGCATGACTTAGCTCCCCTTTCTAAGAAACTACCAGTTTGCCACCTTAAACCTATTACCCAAAATGTTCGATCCTTGCTAAATATGATGTTCTTGCTATTTTTATCGCTGTCCATATATTGTTTGAATAACAGAGATATAGGCCCCACCTTTCGTAGCAAGCTATAATAACATTCAAATTGATCGTCAAGATAGCCATGGTTGGCAAACCTGCGTCTTTATTGAGCAAACGCAAACATTTCTACAACTGTATGTTCCAGATTTTTAAAGGGACAGCTTCGATTTGCTTTAAAATGCACTCTTGACTCGTTAGTTGTCCATGGCCCAACTAACGCCACTGAAGATTTTTATTTTGGTCTCTCGTAGGCATCTTATGCACCTACCAATTTATATTATAAGTATCAGTTGGGTGGGGATGATTTCAATATTTCTGAAGTTCGCTAATTTGCCCTATCCTGTGTCAGACCGTTCGAGATCCAACTCGAAATCTTTGATATCGGCATGCGGAATCAGGCTTTTGATTTTACCATCCAGGGCTCAAGCATGCTTGATCTAATTTGCTTTATACTTCGCCTGACTTTATCGGTGTGATTTTTATGCCCACTCTAGGTTCAGACCACAGCACGGTAAATTCTGCATTAGAACTCAAGTTCTATAAAAGTTTCTCCAAATATGTACATTAAGCTCCGACTTACGATCACTCTGTTTGTCAAAATTATAAAAATAAATATGAGTTTGTTTTCGACGATCGGCTGACTTTCTTTGAAGTAAGGATGAGAATGTTCGCATTGTAAACTCTACGAAGTTTTGGATTCACCTATTTACCCTTTTTCTTCCCTGTAAAAATGGTTGATGTCATAGATGTTGTTTAGTCTCCCTTTAGCTTTTTTCTGTAAGTTGCATAGATTTTTCATCGATTCCATCTTCAAAATGACCTTTCGGTTCTTCCCTTAATCAGCCATATTTTTGAGCGGGTTCAGAAACCAACTGAAAATTGCGGCTAGCTGAAAATGTTAACTTTAGCCAAAACCGCTCTGTAAATGTCGCGAAACCATTTTTTGCGCTGTAAGTGCTCACAAGAATTTTCAGCATCCCATCCTTCGAGATCTTAAAAAACGCCTAGCAGACACTAAGTTGACAGCTAATAGTGTCAGTGTTTTATGTTTATAATCATTGTTACAAAATCGATTGATCAGCTTCCAAAACCTCCAGGTTTGAGTCTTTATCATTCTTAATAGTAAATATTTTACCCTCTGGGACGCAACCGTATTTTTTCGAAATTAAGTCTATCTCGCAGTCCCAAACCACATGACCTCGCAGTGTGAATTTTAAAGGCAGACGAAAATGAGTTTTTCTTTTCCTCCTGTGTAACATTTCATCTCGCTATCAAAAGTAAAATCCATCCCCAGTTCATGAATGTAATCACAAATTATGTTTATTCGCATTTTTTATCCACTCCAAATCGTTTGATGATTTTCAGTCAATAATCATCCATCCCGCAGCTTCAAAATTCTTAGAGAACTTGATGAAAGATAACAAGTTGCATTACTTAACAGCTATAGCTTACTGAATGCGGTTCATCTTTAAGTTCCTCAAAAGCGAATTCTCCTTATTTTATCATGTTCCACAATAGAAGGTCAAAGGTTCTGCTTATTAACCAGTCTATTTCAACGTCATAAGAACTTTAAATAGTGCTGACCATAGTATTCTTCTTTTCCTCTAATCACTCTTCCTTTGGTATAGGGGCTAACATGTTTGAACTACACATCGTGGTTTTTGAGTTCTTGCATATAACAGGTTTATATTCCCAAAGTTACCTCCAGCTCCACATGTGTAAGGAATGCATTACTTTAAAATAGTGTGTCAGGTCAACTAGTATTGTCAACGATGTAAGCCATTTGCTTTTTGAATGGCAAGTCTTTAGGGTGTGATGATGATTTCAAGGTTGCTTATCGATAAAAGCCGGCATATCATGGCATCGAGATTTAAATTTAAAGTTAACATCTTCAGGACATTGCCAAGTAATGCTGCACATGCCGCCTTTTCCTTTCATGGCAAAAATGCGCTGTCACCGTTTTATAAGATGGTCATATGTCACGGAGTATATCATACTCTAAGCTTCTCAGTCTTTAAGAAAATTATACCCTGATTATCTCCATAGCACACTAAACGACCGTATTCATACTTTTAATATCAATCCCAGCCATACCAGAACTCATCTTGATAAAATATATATCAGAATAGACGTGGAATACCGTTCGTTTATATTTAGTCACTTGCACGCTGCTGAGCAGAAGAAACTAGAATGCGTACCAATTTTTTAAAGAAACTTGTTTTATTTTCGTAACACCGAACTCTGACTTACGAGGAACGCTGCGAACTAACAAGCCATCATGCTTAATAGTTTCGCAGACTCAAACAGGGATTTGTTTAATGGTTATTTTTAAAAACAGTTTAATCTTCTAAATACTTTATCTTATAACGGCTTAATACCCTCAGCGCTGGAGGCACCTCAACACCTTTTTATGTCTGGCACGTCTGATTTGATATTTTTTGTTTATTTTCTGTAAAAGTCATTGCAAAGTTATCCAGGAAAATAAGAATTCCACAAATGTTTTCCTCATTTACGCGACTTGCGTTTGTTTTTTTCCCTTCAAAAATACGTTCACAGTTGTTGGGTGACAAATCCGCTGAGTTCAACTTCCGGCGTCGTAGATTTCGTGGTCTGTGATCCCGCTTTTTGGTCTTATCGTGAGTAAATGGTGCTAATTTAGCTTTCCCCAACGCAACGGGTAAATTCTTCAGGCTATATCGAACTAATATTCATTTATGCGGTCTCTTCTCGTGCAGAGTTCCAATTCTTTGAAAAGGAATCGAGACCAGAACGGCCTGCTGCACTAGTGCCGACAAGTCCCTTCTGTTGTGCAGTCACTTCACGGGTTGCAATGTAGTTTTCTCCTGAGCTACCAAATCACTACGAATGATCTGTAGTTGTTAAGGAATTTTTAACCATTGATAACTCGATCCGTATATATATATATATATATATATAGATATATATATGTACTATGGCAAAGACATTATGCCCGTACTCAGCTAAAAAGCTCAGAAACGTGTTAGGCCGATATTTCTGCTGCTGCGTGACATAGCAACGAGAGGTTCGGCTCCTCAGTGGGTCCCCTAGCGTTCTCTATGCGGTTTCTGGTATATGGACTCCATCGGCAAAACACATGTCTGGGCTTTTAGCTAGTACCTATGTCGGAAGTACGGTATAATGTCTTTGCCATATAATATTCATACTACTTGTAGTACTACTTGTTTGTAGAATGGGCATTACGTGGTTATTCCACAGTGGTTGATTGTCTTCGACCCAAATGTTCATTGAAATTTCGGGTCTGACCCTCAAAAGTCATTTCAGAATCACCTGACTCCATGTCCTGCACTTAATAATTTCAGAAATTATTTCCCCGATATATATATATATATATATATATATATATATATATATATATATATGAAAATAATATGAAGAATTTTAATTGAAAACAAAACGAACCCTCCTCCAAAAAGCTGCATCCCCAGGAGAGCAAAGATGAGCATGAAGAGAAAGAGGAGGAACAGCAGGCTCACGATACTTCTCATCGAGTTGAGTAGGGAAAGTACCAAGTTTCGCAGTGATGCCCAATACCTGGGGAAGTCAAAATTACGAGGATGAGAAAAGCAAGCAAGAAGAACGATGAGACGTATTCGAATGTGCAGACAGAAGGCGCGATAGTGATCAACACATACTCTCAACGATTTTCAACTCCTGATTTCCACTTGTTGTCAACACAAACAACTCCACTTATTAGTCTGCAATTAAAGAGGGTGAGGATATACTGGTTAAGTCCAACGATTTTATTGTTTTAAAATAACATCTTATTTGTAAAGTGAGGAACATGGTATACTGAGGTTTGCATCTATTAAGTCGTTAAAGTTTGAGTTGAAGTTTACTCTCAGAAGTCGGCTTAAGGGCTAACATAATAGTTAAGAAGTAATTTGGGGTAAGGGCTAAGGGTAAGGTGATTTGGCTAGGAATAAACGATAACGTTGAGGATTTTGGTTAGATGTAAGGATTAAGGCGAGGGTTAGGGTTCAGATGAAGGGACTGACAGTGGAAAGAAGACGGCTCTTGAATAGCCAGAATCAATTTTGTTTGTTTTACTGGGTTATCGAACTCATACTGCAGTCAATCGTTTGTGTTTAAGCTTATAGTTATGCTCGGGGCTTTAAATAAAAGTGCGGAGTTAGGTTATTGGTTTGGGCAATGAGTTCCTACTCCAAGCATTCTGTTGGCAACCTGTACCTAGCGATTTCATCCGGCTTTCATGGTTTTGGTCCGTTTATACTCTACTTATTCACCATACATTAATTTTTGTGTTTGCTTTTGTTAATTATTTAAACGATTTTTTGGACCTTTAAACATTCTTTCTCAGAGTCCTTGAGCACATGTACTTTTTTTCTGATAATAAAAACCCTTTCTTACCACCCATCACGTTTAACCGACAGCCTTCTTTGGGTTTGCTCACTGGACTTGCCTATTTGATCGTAACTGTGCCCATAGTCAGGGCTAAAAGGAAGCTTGCCGGCGGAGCCAGGGATTTCGTACCCAAACACCCTGGTTTTTTCGTATCAAGTCAAGGGTTGTCGCATTGCCTCAATAGCTTGAAATCATGCTGATCGCGCTTGAGAACCAGCCGGTCCCTGGCAAAAGCGTGGTTTTAAGTAACTGATTCTGGACATTTAACGCCACTCCCCAGGAGACACTCTATGCTGGATGCAGTAGATTACCTAAATCATGAAAGGTTAACCGAAAATCTAAAATATGTTGATGATTCAACTAAATCACTTAAGCAGGGTTTTTGAATTGAGTATCGTGCAGCTGAGCCCAAAATAATTTAGTCACGGTAGGATACTGGCTTTCGAGAGAGCTCTTTTCAGAAAAAAGTATACTCTGTACAAATGGCTAATGAAAATTGCATGTGAATTTGTCATTTATTTTCAACGCTCTTATTAATTTGAATATGTTTTACAGAAAAAACGCAACAATATTAATAAGTAGATCGTTTGATAGCAAATTACGTCCCCTTGAAATTTTATATGTAAACAAAAGGTATCTTTTGGTTTTTTAAAGATGTTTTTATGGTTTTTGAATGATGTTGAATCCCACCGGCCGTTACATTTGAATTCACGGTTTCCGAAATGCCGGGTCTATGCATTCAGTGTAAGGAAAAATCACAAATTTCTGTGCGGTACCAATATATAGTCAAACAGATCTCAAAATATTGTGAAATGGAGTTGGATAATGTTGTATAAATGGTAGACAACATGAATAAATTTACGAATACGAGTTATTATGGATGAATATTCTAAGAGTTTTAGAAATCTTACAAGTAAAACTTTCTTAAAAACCGTAAGATACCCTTTGTTTAAGTATAAAATTTTAAAAGGAATTAATTTGCTATGAAACAGTTTAATTAGTAATAATTGTATGCGTTTGCTCTGTAAAATATATTTCAGTTTATAACGAAAGTGAAATTAAATGAGAAAAGTACGTACTATTAAAGTAGTCATATGCTGAGGAACATGCTTTTTGCAGGCTATCAGATAGAAGCTCCTGCAATAGATGGCATCCTACCCAGACTGAAATATCTTGGGATTAATTGGCTGGATTATCTATATAACAACCCTTATTAACTCATATTTTCAAATTGAAAGCAAACTTCCAAGTTTCGGTCGACATTTAAGTAGATCGGAAATCTACTATAGGTTGATGTACAATATACTGGGCATGTGACCAGGTGTTTTGCTGCAAATACAGAACTGCCCTTCTTGCTGACATTATCCCCCGAACCAGCATACTCTTTCCATTGTTATCCTAAGGATGACTCCACACTTCAATACCGTTCGCTCACGTACCGATATCAGCAATCTCTACTAATTTAGTATCAGCGCACTTGTGTTATAGGTAGATAAAACATGTCTAGAAAGGAGGAAAAATCTGGTGCAGGTTTTATTGAGAGATGAGCACTGATGTCCTCAAAGTGGAAGTGAACCCCGATCAGTGTCAACCAACTGATGACTACGAGCCTTTCCCACGATCCCAGATGTCCAACAAATAGATTGCATGCAATCTCTCATTAAAACTTTACGGAAATCTCCTGCTATGGTAACGGTTTACCGCGAGCTGCGGTCGTTGACCTGACCTAATTTGAGGACCCACGTAAGTGTATATTCCGGCCTTTAGCCCTAAATGGCAATCATTCAAACAGGGATATTAATAAAGGAATAAAATTCATAAAATATTTAATGTGGGTTCAAAGAAAAATGGTCGGTTTATTATTCACCGACGTTGCAGCCACCAACCGGATATGAAGAACTGAAATTGTGGCATCATCATGGGGTGCCTAAGCGAACTCTAGATGATAACCACACAGCAAAATTGAATACGCAGTTTCTTATCTTCCAGCCTTCTGACTGGCCCCTCAAACACAACCAAACATGTACAACAGTGCAGGTCATAGAGCATTTATATAAGCGCCCTAGACCCACCTATTAGACAGAAAATTACAACTCATGCATGTGCATCTGTCACTAACGTTGTAGGACTAAACAAATTCCTCATTAAGGTGGGCATATCTAGATGTCCCACTTTCCGTAGTTAACGAGAAATTCCTATAACTTGTGCTTTTCTCTCAACCTAACAGACGAACTGTGTTTACTTCAAGTGCATGGATAGTTCTTACACATACATCGGCAACCAAACCATCGGCTTTGAGGGCCCTCCGGTAGTAGCTACAACGCCTTCTGACCACCTGATCCACTTAGCTGTTAATGGTGTGCTTCATTGAAGGGACCCGTAACTAGCCTGGGCTCCACATGTATTTACTGAAACTGCACCTTATAACTCGGTTAACAAAATTGTAATGATCGAGTTTCACAGGACGTTAAGCGGGTAGGCTAATAGACACACCGATCCCGACGGTCCAAGCACTATGCGACTGTCTCAGAATCAAACCAAGGTGCCTGTAGGTTTCACAACCCCACTGTTCACATTCATTTCCACTGTGTGTTATCTTACTTATCAATCGACTTTGCATTTTGACAGAGTAGACAGAAGCCTTCGGGGACGCCAGCATCCCAGACACCCTGAATCTTACTGCTGATCATGGTTCCCTTCAGAGGCTAACGACCAAGGAGAAATTCTGAATTTCCTGATAGTTACTTGTTCTCGTTTGATTAGCGTCTGAAGCCTGGTAGGCCTGAGAATCAGGTTGGGTGTGGCGCACGTCGAAGGGCAGTTTCAGTTTTTCGCTTGTTACGATCGACCTATCGCTATAAGTACAGACTGCCAATGTAGTTTGTGTGCGGCCTGTAAGTGGACGATCAAGCTCAGGGTGATATTACGTAGGAAAAAACCCTATCGAGGCTAACATTGTTTTTAACAAGCAAAGTATTTCTTAAATGATGTAATAACTTTTCAGCATTTTGTCATAAAATGGACCACTCCTTTGCAAGACCCCTTTGTTTTACTTGATACAAGCCATTTTGCAAATTAACAGATGAACATTTTACATGTTAGCTCCAGCTATGAGATGCCAAGACATGGCCCCTATGAGGGGCAAAGTTTGACAGAAACACGCTAGCGTCTGTCCGCATTTCCAATCCAGTCTATATTTTACTCATGTACTTTTGGAACAGGAACTTCTAGGCGATCAAAGGATTTGGAGGGAAAGAGACACCTTTTATCCATATTAGCACATCAAAATGTTGGATACAGTAATGGTTGTTAAACATACATAGCCGTCTATGAGACAGGGTTAAAGTAAAATTAACAAGATGTGATCAATGTGTCAATGCCCCTTTGCATGACTGACTTTGATACAAACTATCCAACAGACACCAGAGAAGTAAGCGAATAAGCCCATTAAATCTAAGTTTCTGATGGTGAAAAACAACAAAAACTTAATTTATTAGATAGTGGGGCCCAAAACAACAAATCCGTTTCACGTAGACATTATATTAGTATCCAAATCAGAAGGTGAATAGCTCCTGAGTGCAATCGTAGTACTGCATTATTGTATTTGAAACACTTTTAGGATAGAATGCATCCCAACGAGTTCTACGCAGAATGCCAGTTCCTACCAAACATTGAGGCCTTCCTTCGTGCTTTTTGATCAAGTTAACGGCCTTCACCAGTAAAACTTTACAGGATGCAGTTAACATATGCATATAATGCGGATGAGAGTACACTAGTCAATGTACGAGATGCGCTTGTCTTGTTGCATATTTGGACATCATCTATGGCCCTCGAAATCAGTCACATAGGGGTTGGGGCTACATGAAATAAAGAGTTTTGAATAAAATAAAGTTTCTATGTACAGCCATTTTTGGCGCGGTTGTAATTATTATCTCGCGTCAGGCCAATGTCAGGCTTGATGAGCCTAAGCTTCGAACCCACACTCTTTGGTAATATAGTCTTGGTCATTTCAGCTGTTAATAACCTCAGAAATCACATACTTTAGCTTTGAAATACCATTTATCTAATTTTGGCAGAAATTCATTTTTAACTTGGGTAAATCAGCTTATTCAGGGTTTGAAGGCACAGACCCTAATTGGATATACATATTTGGGCTGAAGTTCATCAGCAACTGCGAGAAAACCGTGTTATATTCACAAGCTGCTAACAGGTAGTCACTCAGGCAGGTAGTATAAATTACAAAATTATTTACCATTCTGGCAGCACAGCTACTAGGTAAAAGCCCAAACACTGGAGAAGCTACCAGAAAGCTCAAACAGAATGCTGGGAAACTCACGCAGCTGTGTCATGTAGCGGCAGGATATTGGCAAAACACGATTCTGGGCTTTCAGCTGGCACCTATGCTGCCAGTATGGTAAATTATTTCATAAATTACATGTTCCCGGTCATTTTCTGGCTTCGGACGAAGTTTCCCAACTGAAAACCAAGGAACAACGGGATGAGTGTTTCCTATAAGCTGATCGATGAACGCCATCTTCGCAGAGTTAATATTTCGACCTCAAAAAAAATAAAATTCAGTCCCCGACACAGTAGCCAGGCACTAGGCCTCCTTATCAGCGATTACAAAGAAATAGGGATTCAAATGTAAGGCCCTACAAGCCCGAGGTATCGTAAGTCCTACTGAAAACGACGAAAAGTCAAAAATGGACATTACATTCAACCTTGTACTTATCGGCACACCATTCGGCATATATACGTAGGAGTATTCAAAAAACGAGAATTATTTGCTTACGTTTTTCTAAAATTAAACTCGTAAAAACACAACTTCCTTTAAAAGTACTGTTCGTTAAAGAAAATGCCCTTTCCTCAACGGGTTTTCCACTGTTTGAAATATTATTTGTTAAGTTCATCTCAACTAGTGTATTTTATTGCCTAAAGCGATTTTCCCTTTTAGGTTGCTCTTCATTCTTGGAAATAATAAGACGTTGCAGGTGGCTACGTCAGGAGAGTATGGGGAACGGTGGTGGATGACAAACCACTGTCCAACCGTTTTTGCCGAAACTGATGGCGTTTGAATCGCCGTATATGTAGGCGCGTTGTACCGATGAAGAAGCTGGTTCAGAGAGCGCAACGATTCGGGAGTTTTTTATCACTGCCTTACACTTCATTTCTCGCAGAGTATTATCTTTATTCATTGTGGTGACATTAGGAACGAATTCAACGTGAAAGACGCCTTTGATATAGATGAAAGAAACCGTCATGCAAAAACAATTTACTTTCCGTTTCCATGTCTTCGGTCTAGGCGATGAAGCTGTCTTCGACTGGCTGGACTGCTGATGCGTTTTAGCATCCCCTTTGATGACATTTGTCAAAAACAGTGTCCGTTTGCGTCTGTACTATCAGGAGGTTCTTTCTTTGGTCATTGGAAAGCAGGTTGGAATAAACTTCGCTGTGACAAGTTTGAAGTTTTAATCTTCCTTTCGCCTTTCTTGGTATAAAAGCCAGATATTTCAATTTTTCCTCCCATTCGCCGATTGTTCGGCGACTAGTTAACATAGGGGTGTCCCATATTTTTTCAGCATTTCTGTCCGTTCTGGAAGATGAGAGGTGACCCGGTCGCCTTTCATCTTCAAGTGACATTTTACCTTTTCTGGCCCAGACAAACCACTCATGAAATCTTTTCTGGCTGAATTTTCTCAACGCACTAAAACTCCATATGTGTCACTGTTTTTTTAACATGAAACGGAGTTTAATATTTGTGTGTTTTTCCTGAACGTTTCTCATCCCATAATTACCGACAATATTGGGAAAGCATTACATAAGGCAAAATCTCGCTCCACTGCTATGGCTTCTCGTGAAAGCTACTTGGCCAGGTGAGCAGGATGGCCGTCTAGTACAAATAGCTTGAGATGGCAGCACTACCAACCCATTAGCTTACAGAACTAAATGCTCATTTTTGCCTTCCCCTGGTCTACGCACCAGTTATTTTAATATCCCAAAAACAAATTATGCAAACCTGCGAAATAAACTTCTGGGATAAACTTATCAGTCTCTGTCCAAAGTTTAGTATGTGTATAAGGACTCAAATACATCAAATTCAGCAAAATAATGGAGCAATATTTAAGAGCTGCAATCAGGCAACCAGTAGTAAACAATCATTAAATGCTTCACCCCACTGCTTGCATAGCTAGCATATTTATATATACTGGGCAAACAATGTGTATTTGCATATTACCATGGAGACAGACCGCGAGGCAGACATTCGTTTAAACTATCATTGGAGCACAAAGCGCAATGGTTCAGTGCATGATGATAATGGCCAAGACAGGAAAAATGCCTGTAACATTTTACCTTCTACCAAAAAACTTTCGACCCCCTGTAAGTAAACTCTGCTTGCGCGAACAGATGAAAATTGCTAGCTACACATTCCTCCGCAAAACGTGGACGCTGGATCTCGACTTTTAGGGGGTTTCTTAGAAGCAGCTGATCGAATATATTCGGGCTTGGACCCCCCCCTGGACAAAAACTGGCAAATTCACAACACATCCTCGTACATAGGGACAGGAAATCAAAGGTCTGCATTGCTGTCTCTAGAACGCCGCCTTTCTTCTAATTGCGTGAGCCAAGTTTTGGCACGCGGCGGCAAGACGCAGAGAGGCACACGGCAAACCTAGCAAACAAATTTAAAACCCGAAAATGAGCATGCACGTTAGTGGACGTTTAGAAACTCCTCCAGTCTTTTACTGCCACCGCGTCTCTAATGTTTGTTCTCGGACACAGGCCACCGCGCGTCTTGAGTTTTTGCGCGATGAGCACAATACGATTGCGACCGCACACCTTCAGGTTGTCCTGGACATTCCGGCCTTACTTACGGGACGATGAAGGCAAAGCTAATTTAAATGTTTATTAATCGGTTGTTATTTAGAATACTGTACTAGTGCGTGGTTGAAAAAGACTCCCGAAATACGAGTTTAGATATGGGTCTCAGTTTTGGTGCTATTTCTCGGGGTTGGGATGGTGTACTAAAATAATAATTTCACCATGCGTTGCAAAACGTTTTTTTAGAAAATGCTGGTTTTCATACCTGTTCCAGCATATTTGACTGGCCAACAAATAACCTTACGGAAGAATTTACATTGGCAAGTGTCGTTTGACATACGCAGTGAAAACGACCCTTGAAGTGACCTACCGATCCAAATCATGAATTACTTATATTGGATAAGACGTTATTGAGGGATTTAATGCCGTGCACAAAGCCGTATCTGCTGCGTCGGCTTTAAATTTATAATTTGTTGCCTTTAGAAGTCTTTAAAGGGACATATACAGAAACGTTACTAGTTTCCTTGCGGTGCACAGAGTTTCTTGATCGATTTGAACTCATTCAAACAACCTTCTCGCAGTATGACTAATATGGAACCGCTTTGTTCAACCGCTTTAGATGCACCCGTTTAGCGCTGCTAAGCATATGCTTTTACACATTTCTGGCCTTCGTTTTTTGAAATGAACGAGCCGAAGATACAAAGTCGTGCGGTAACTTTAAGCTTGCAGGTGTTGAACACTGGATTTTTTGTGAAGAATCATACAATATTTTTCAAATTAAATCCTTGCACAGGCACATTCTGTCCCATGACCAAGTTTGAAAAAGCATTTATTAGCCTAAATATGTTTCGTTAATTTTCACACGAAATCAAGCATTTTGCCTGTAAAACATTTATTGCAATTTAAATTTTCAGACTGGCTTTGAAAAGTGTTGAATCATGTTAAGTAAACTCACCTCATAAAGCTACGCCAAATTGCCAGCAGATGTAGGCCTTGAACTCCATATAAAACTCAGTTTAAGATTCATTCTGACAAAACGTATTTCCCTCTATTTGCGAACTCGTCATTCTTAAAATATGGTTGTTCTGTTATATTGGCAGCAACTTAAATTGCGCACTCTTACTTGAACTGAGACGTGCATACTCCAGTACCCCAAAGTAATATTTCAAAAGCCCACTTAAGGTTATCGTAGATTTAACCCGAACCGGAAAGTGCTCTTCGCATTAAAAGGCCGGAAATAATGTCCTATTTAATCGGCAAAATTCACGTTAACCAATCTTTTTGTTTATTTTACTTCCCCAAAACTATCCATCGTCTTGCTCTAAATTTTCTTGCCGTTTATCTTACTCCGCGGAGTTTATGCACTTTTCTCCGAAATATTCTTGCAGAGGCAATTATTAACTCTAAATGCCAAATACTGTGTGGTTAATTGCGTGGGCGTGGTCTACACTGAATACCGGCTTGCAAGACGGAAATCACCAGTGCATCGCAGCTGACAGCCTTCATGCCATGGAAACTGTAAGATTTATCTATTAGTGGACAGTCATCAAGCTAGCGCTTGTGTGGGCTATGGAGCTCCAAAGTTCCAAGGGTAACCATCCAGGCATGTCAATTCACTAGCGAGAACGGCCTGGGGTCGTAGATCAAGGCCAATAGGTGTAGCGACCGCCTTCCGTGCTGCCCTCTGTGCTGTCAGCATGCTCAGGCAACGGCCTTGACAATCACGCTTATATACAGACGCTCCACTAACGCACTGGCAGCCATCAAGCCTGACCTAAGCTGAGTCCTGATTGCGCTATCTTTCGCACCTCGCCCAGCCTGTTTTGTCACCCTTGATCCCTTGTAATTATGCCCCCGATCACATGCCCTACCTTTTGCTTCCACATGCTGACACGGACATTGACAAGCACGTAACCAACATACCGCTATTCACGCGCTAGTAAACGGACGCTTTGGTTTGCCCGACAAGAAAACTGTCATCTTCCGGCAACCTGCGTTGTGTACCGAATAAATAGCTCCGTTGACTGCTCCTGTAGGCGGAACGAACGTAGTTTGTGTGTGTGTGTGTGTGTGTGTGTGTGTGTGTGTGTGTGTGTGTGTGTGTGTGTGTGTGTGTGTGTGTGTGTGTGTGTGTGAGGTCGGTTATAGTCAATCTGATAGGTACCCGACAAATCGACCGCCTTTGTCGGCTATCTCAATCGTCTGACTCACAGCAAGGTGTATGAAGGGACAGTGACTTGCAGGGGAATCAGGGAATAATGATGATAGCCTCGTGCAGCCTCCACCGCCTGGTGTGCTGACAAATTCAAGAGTACCGGTGGCACGACGGGAAACCGCACCTAGGTCTGCTACCACAAATTTGACGTGCGGCATTAGTTAGGGTAATTTGCATCCCCAATTAAGTCGACTGTTCCCTGCTCTAGCAGCGCATTGGTTCCGCGCACCTATCACCTGGTCCATTTAATGGAGTACAATGAACTCAGCCCAAACCATCACCAATAGCTGCTCACGCCAACCAATCCAGAATTGGTCAGTCCAACGCCTCTGACTTTGTTAATGAATCTTTTATAATGATCCCGCCACCGTTGCAAGTGTCAACGCCCACTGTGAACTCCATGCAGACGATGCAGAGCAAGTGATTAACGCGTGATTTGAGTTTATAATGCGACACAATTGCGCAACATCTCCTGACGTCTCTCCATTCCTTCGTACACATTCTTCCAATGGTGACAGCCAGCCAATCGAAGGAGAGTGAAGGTGCAGCGAGACCAAAAAACTGTCCTTTTGCACGTGCCTTATCCCGATGTGGATTCCACCACACATACCGTACTGGTGTAAGGGCGACTCGGAAGATTTACCAATGAGATGGAAACAGAGGCTTTATTTGAACAGAAACGACTGCAGTGTGACTCCTAATCCTTCAGTCATTGTTCGCTCGGAGGAATGGTGTTGTCCCGGTCAGTTGGCAGTTTTGTCAGGATTCCTCTCTCAGCGCATAGTGACGGTCTCAAGCGCCTTGTCTACGTCTACGCTTGCCACCCACACGACTTGGTACACACTTTGTCTACCAGTGACAGTTCAAGCGTCGATTTCAACGATGTCCGCGCGCACACAATAGTTTGTCACTTGCGCGTGAATTCGTTTCTAGTGCACCAGGCTTGCTTCGCATCTACTGCACTCTTTCTTCTTTCACGCACCTTACGTCAACAGCAACAAAAGGTTTAGCAAACGGGGGCATTGACTCAGTAATGGACAAATATAACCAGTCTGTCTACGCGTGCCAGGCACGATGGGGTCTTTACCACACGTACCTAACTGCTGTAAGTGTGACTTTTGATTCATATCATTGAGAGGGACATAGGGACTATGTTGAGAAGGCACCCCTGAGGTGTGAATCTTAATCCTTCGGAGGGCAGATTTATCCCTATCAGTCCGGGTTTCATCTCTTAGTGCATGTTGGAAGCTTCAAGCGCTTCGGATTTAACACAGTAAATAATCCTTTGATTTTCCGAAAGGGCGGATTTCCCGGGTCAGCCTTTCTCACGTACACCAGTGGACTGTCCAAGCCTCTTTTATCTTATAACATGCAAACTACACAGCATCAAAATCATTTTCAACAAATGAAATCACTAGTAAATTCAAACTTCAGCACCCTTAATAGGCCAAGCAAGCGCTGGGAACTAATTAACTCCCTGGATTAAAATCCCACCCTGCCTTTCCGTCTGGCTGTCATGGCACCGGATTAAAATACATGCATGCAAATACAGAAAATCAATTCCGGTTGAAAGATGCTGTTTGCGTTCTCGGAGCAAGCCTGCACAGAGAAAAATAAACTTAACAGAAATTTGAATAGCCTCAGTAGATAGGTTTACCTTGTGAACTTTAAATATGCGCAGAAGCCGAATACTTCGAAGAGCGGAGAACCCAAAGGAGTCCGCAGGGTAGAAGACCTGCCAGATGACCTCGAAGAAACTGGCGATCACCACCTGAAGAGAATGAGCGGCAGTTCAATCATCTTCTCCAATGCTTTTCACTGTGTGCTTCAGAGCAGAGGTAGTAACTTGTGCGGTTGGGATTAATTTCTTGGCACCCACCGATAAGACACGAGAATAGGAACGTCTTCCTAACCCAAACCTCTAATCCTAACACCTAAACTACTCTTAAACCTGACGAGTACCTTAACCATAGCCGTTGTCTTAAGCCTGTCTTCGTTGGACCCCCACTTTCCTTGGAATTTAGCACAACGCCGTAGGTATTTCGGTCGGTTCGTGTTCCAATAAACTCGCCCACGCATGTTATCCCTAGAACATGCGCCTGAGTTAGTTTAAAGGGAAAGCAGACATGTGCAGGCTCTGGTGACCGGCGCGGCGTGACCCTACGTACTCTGATCTGGCCCCTATGTTTTTCTAACGCATTTCCGTGGGGCGCGTTGTCGGAGCAACAGAAAAAGCGTACGGGTGAACGACAGAGCGGGCAGCACAGGGAGAAGAGTGAGTAAGCAAGTTGCTTCAAGTTTGGGTATGGCTGGCTGATGCCGGTTAGTAAGTCAGAAATAGCCATTCCAGTTTCCCTTGTCTTCGTCTGAAACGATCAACAGCCTTCTTACTTTTATCTTGAAAGAAGGTGCTCTGCCTGAATCTGTTCGGCCTAGTAGCTGCACAACAGTCAAAGTGGCCAAGCGTACAGGCGTAAAATTTTCATGAATGATTTTTAAATCGTTTACTATTTGTCAGCCGCAGTTTCGCCACATTTACATGTATTAGCGTGGTGAGTAGCAAAGATCCTGCACCAGCTTTGCACATTAATTTATGGTTTTATGAAGTTTTGTATCACAAAAACAATTGAGCCATGTATCGTAACATAAAAAGGACACTGGAGCGAACATCCCGTGGTGGTGTCATGCAGCCGCAACAGAAACATCCGCCTGTCCCTCAAACTAACCATCGTTTCGGGGCTGCCAACCGATGAGTAACCTCGGGGATTGGAACTTTGCAGACATTGTCTGCATGGTATCTTCACTGGTATGAGGTCTAACTAGCCCTTATTGTAGGCAATTCATGGAATAGGGATCACCTCTGGTCTTTCTTGACTCTATCGTGATGCTGGGTCTAGTTGGGGAAATGAAAAGGAGAGTGAGGTAGAAGTTGTGAAAGTTTGCTCTTACTATAATCAAGCGCAAGTCACAGTCCCCGCATCACCCTGCTGTGGAGCATACGCTGAAATTTTGCAAAACCGACGGTTGAACTGTCGTATGGTAGGCATAAATGGGCTGATAAACGGTGTGGCTACCGGATTGGCATTTGACTTTCCATAAGAATGAGGTATAGAAGAGAGGATAGACTGCGGTAGATAGTGCACTAGGCTGACCCACTAGATACTAATTCACACCTACGACACCGGCATATCGTCCACTCCGTGGTGCACGTGATTACGTTATCGGATGTGAACTATAGGATCATGGCAGAGGGCTCTTGTTATTTCATACTAAAGTTTTTATATATAAAGCATCGCTTCACGATCTAGTCGCGTGAGTCTGTTCAAAAACCAAAAACGTTTTGGTTAAAATATCATCATTTTTAGTTACACGGTACATCAAAAATGTTGAAAAAAAGTACCGAGTTATTCCGCTAATCACTATAGTTAAGCATACATTTTTGCGAAACACAGCTTGTGGGTTGCTTAGAGTTGAAAAAATATCATATACGATTTCGTAATTATTTCCCTAAGAATGAATAGCAAAAACATTTAAAGATATAACAAGTTAAGGTGATCGATAAGTATGCTTTTTAGACATGTTCCAAACTGAGAACGGTTGCACTCGCTTACTGTAAAGTCGAAGATGTTGAAAGAGGATTGAAAGTATACAGTCGGACCCAGCGAAAAGAGTTTTAGTAGCATTTCGGCCATGAAGAGGCCCAAGAACATGAACTCTGCATAATCTAAATGAAGAGAAAAGCTATTTCAAGGCAAAAGCTAGTTGGGTTTTTAAACAGGATTTAAATGCAGACATTCACAGGACGATACCTTATGCTGTTAAATGGAAAGGTTGATGTAAATTGATCACCTAAACTGCCCTTTTATAGTTTACTCATTTAACACATTTTTTGAGGATTTTTAATCGTTATATCTTTATTTTCCAAAGAGATATTTCCCTATAGGTGCCTGTTAAAGAATAACAATTCATGTTTTATCTTTGACCGTGACAGTAAACAAAGCGTAAGCTTGATTTTGTGCATAAAATTTTCTAAAACTTTGCTCATTTACAGTTATATATGCAAAATAATTATTAGATTATAAATTCCTGAAATGTTTTATTGAAATTTTTACGAACAGTTAAATGTTAATTCTGTTATATCTGCTGAATTGGCTGGAGGCTTAAAATCTCTTTTAGTAAATGAACATGCCTATAAAATGTATTATATTAAAGAAACACACATCCCATTCAGGCGGCTTCAGATGCTTCTAGATTTCTGACAAATGTCAGTTGTTATGGAATCTCACAGGGTAAAACCAATGTCTATGTGATTTCAAATATGGACGAATAGTAATACAAGAAATATAATTTTTCTCCATAATCTCTTCTAAGGCCGAAAAACCGATCTTAAATCAGTGAAAATCGGGTAAAGGCAAGTACAAAAAACTTCAATAATTTCTAGAAACAAGGGGTTTATACAGTTTTAAATGATGTAGTGCAAATTGGTGAAATTTGTATTGCCGCAAAACGCCATAACAATAAGCTTGTATGACAATATATTGTTTTATCACACGCTGAATTATTACGTATAAACAGACACACATATATCGCGGACTCGTGACATGGTGTCTTTTTTCCGTGTCATACCACGCGCTAACGATGTCAGCGGACTTTCAGTCGAACGTGGAATTTGAGCGCATGCGGAAGTTGGCAGTCGATGGGCTGCCGCATGAGTCTCCGGTGACATCGGAAAATTAGAAGCAATAGACCAAGGCATAAAATAGAACGAGAAGGACCAAAAAAGTTCACAGTTGAGCGCGATAAAGATGTTCTTCGTCGTTCATTACAAAATACCCTTATGCACTCTTTAGGACTTGTCAAACGGAACATTTGTCAGTGTTTACTCCTGCGACCTCCATCAGCAAAAGCCTATGATACGACCAATTTTACTTTGTACAGTGCTTGTAGGTACTGGATATTTGCTCGAGAGAACCTCGGGTGACGGAAAACCTGGGATTGGGTATGACTGGCTGATGATGGCTCATAAGCCAGAACTGGCCATTCTAGTCTCCCTTGTCTTTGTTGGTCATGTTTTTCTGCTCATAGCTCTACCTATGTGGAGTTGCTGGTTGTGCTCGAAAGTGAGCCTCAAGGCATAACGGGACGGGTGAGTACTGTAACTGATAAGTGAGTGTCTACTTACGATAGTTATCGATCACAGAGTTTTGTTCTGGAAAAGCCGTTACTTTAGTGATGAGGCATAATATTTTAGGTAAACCTTTGAAATGGGCCGCAAACACACACAATGTTGACAGCTGATTTCAAAACTGTCAACGCCTGAAGGGTTTGATGTTTGGACAGCAACCTATCTGCCGGTTGGTAACAAACACCATAAACAACAAGGTGTTTATCCACCTCGTAATTTTTTAGATCGCAGCCGGGTTTTACGCTTGCGACTGGGAAGCATTTTCCCACCTGCCAACAAACCGGACCTCTATCCTACGAACATTATCTTCGCGTTACTTAAAAGTAAATTGGGACATGCCAAGTAAACTCTGTTCAGTACACGAAAAGCTGGACTTTGTGTTCAGTAATGTCATGGAGAAGTCCACCACAGAAAACTTAGTTGTTTCTAAGGCATGTGATGTAAATGGACAACAAGCAATTACCAGTATGTTGTCTTTGTGAGGGAGTTTTGCCATCGATTGATGAGCATTCATCCCTGCATGTTAATATTCCCAATCTTAATCGAAAGGATAACGAGTCACTATCTCATGTTTAGAGCGTTCGACTTCTAATGAAAACGTCACGAGTTCGCACCGCAGGTGGGGCACCACCTGGGATCAGGTATGAGAGGATTACGCCAGTTAATAAGCCAGAAATGACCATTTCAGTTTCCCTTGTGTTTTTGGCGTACTTCATCTGCTAGCCACTGTGCAGGGTCTGCTGGTGAGTCACAATAGTGAGCCCCAGGGCAGAGTGGGACTAGTGAGTTTCGTTAACGATTGGTGAGCATTCATTAGCCTACTGCTTACTAGCCTTTGGGTTTAATTGTGCTGTTCACAAAACTTAAGCAAAATTAAATTAGTCCACGGTGCTCCTTTAATGCAGGTCATATGCGCTTGGTTCAGGAAAATTAAACGTCATATGGTCTGAATGTCTAAGAAGTAGTTATCAGTCTATTCTCCGCTTCAAAGGGTTCACGAGCCAACAACCGAACTAACAGATGACGGTGTTTCCTGCAAAAATGAGGTACGCTATACATTTATGTGCAGAATATCTACAACGGGCGTTTATATTTAATGCTGCATTGAAAAGCAACGAAAGTTAAACAATACGTTGGCATTATTTACAATCAAATTATGGTCTAAAAGGATGCTTATGAGGATATTGGCCTGAAACTATCAAACCATCTTTCTTGCAGAATGATTAAAATTTCGTGACGTCAATTAAGTCATATGTGCATTATGAAGCAAATAAATATGGAACTCCACATTATTCTTGGGCATAAACACAACAATTGAAAATATTCCCGCACCGTAACCTAAATTCAAATTGTAATCCAAGCCTTCACCGTTACTTAAACAAATTTAGTCTAAACCTAACCCTAACCGTAAACCTAACCTTAATATTAACCCTAACAATAATGCTAACATAGATCCCCTAAATTAGTGCAAGACCCCTAAATGGGTGGGCAACTCATATTTGTGTCTCCTGCCCAAAACGTGTTCGCATTATTTGATGATAACCGCCAGCTTGAAGAACATAAGGGATAAAGTCGACTGAAATGGAAAATCCGATGATAATAATTTCAGTCAGAACTATCAAACGTTTGCAGGGCTAATGTTACAAGCAGCTTTGATCAAAGGTATGACCTCAGAGTACTGATGAACAATGCCGAAAATGACAAAAGAAACTGGATTAGCTTTTTTGGCTTATTAGGCTTAATCAGCCAGGGATACCCAAGGGCAAGCGGTACATCACACAAAACCTGAATCCGTGACCTGTTGATAAAAGGTCCAAAGCGCTAGCCACTGCGCAAGGGCCTCATTACCTTGCCAGTTGAGATCGCGAATATTGAAATCGGTTGATGAAAACTTACAGATTGCTAACTGAACTCACTTGTTGCTGATCTAAAACCGGCAAGACAACGAGCCCGAATCTCAGCATTTAAAGCGTTGGATTTCTGATCCACGGGTTGCGGGTTTGAGCCTCGGGTGATACAGCGCCGGGAATTTGGTATGACTGGCTGTGCACACATATTAAGCCAGAAATGGTTATTCTAGTCTTCCGTGACTTGGTCGACATTTTTACTTTGCGAGACAATTATGACTCCTGATCAAAAGGTCACGTGTTTGAGCCTCAGGTGGTGCACAACCTGGGGTTTAATGTGATTAGCTGACGACGGCTAATAAGCCAGAAATGGTCATTCTAGTCTTCCGTGTCCTAGTCGACATTTTTACTTTGCCTTTACTACTATAAGCCTCTGTGCGGCTGCTGGCGGGGTTCAAGGATGAGCCTCAAGGCAGAATGGGACGAGTGAGATTCGTCAGCGATCGGTGAGCATTCATCAACGAATAATTAATGAACCTGGGGTTAATTTCCGGGGAGGAAGTGTTTCTGAGCAGTTTTTAGGAGCAACTCACTGCATGACGTCACCACTTCTTTAATCTGCCTGAGTTATTGAGTTATCTTCAATTCAAGCAGCAAACAATATTGAAAACCACCTTTGTATCTCAAACAGATGC
>WEDG01000663.1:0-34657 GCA_017591395.1 Schistocephalus solidus | reverse complement strand
GTTCAGCGTCTGTGGCGGATCGCCGCCAAGGCCAAAAGAGCGGCACGAAAGTCACCAGCGCCCCGGACCAACACCGCCAATGCCCAGGCCCTGCCAACATGCCCGCGCTGTCAACGCATCTTCCGCGAGCGAATCGGCCTGGTTGGACATCTTCGGACGCAATGCACCAACAATCCGACAATTCCTATTTCTATGTCAAATTCGGCCAGCCCTCCTTCTGACTCTCCCACCCTCACTCCTGGAATCAGTTCCATTACTCCCACCATCATAGAGACCACATCCATCTACTCATCGCCTGCTTCCACCGCAACCATCACCGCCTTCGCCTCTCTACTACCACCACAACCACCATCAGCGATGGGAATCTCTCCTAAGCTGTGCTCAATGCGACCGCGCATTCACCTCACGCATCGGCCTGGTCGGTCACTTGCGAATACATCGTACACGAGACCGGTGAGGGCCAGTGCCTGGAACACCATCACACAGCAGAGATCGTCGCCTCCACTGCCCTCACTGTCCTCGCGCATTCACTCATCGCATGGGCCTATTCGGTCACATGCGCATCCATGACAGCGGACTTAACCGCAATGCCGACAACATCAATACACCATGCATCAACCGCTCCTGCCATTCGTAGCGCCCTGAAACCCCCACTACCATGAATGACATCGCCCAGCCTCTACCGATTTCTCCTGCCGCTGCGCCCGCAACTTCAACTCACGCATTGGCCTGGTCGGTCACCTGCGAATCCATCGCACGGAGGCTGGTGAACCAGTGCCTGCGGGCTCTGAAATACAGTCGACGCGCCCGCCTTCACTGCCCTCACTGCTCCCGCACATTTTACACACCGCATGGGCCTATTAGGACACATGCGCCTCCACGAAAACCTCCGGTAAACCACCGGAGTCTAAGCTACGTCAGCGCACTACCTACACCAATACATCGACAACACCCTCACAATCACCATTTTACCAGAGTATATCACGGTTTCCTAGAAACCGTGGCTGGAAAGTCTGCCAATCTAACGCTTCCACCAGACCACGCCGTCGGCTCAGTGTATGTGCTGTGATGTGTCGAGTGGCTGACGAGTGGACTGGGAGTCAGACGGCGATGGCTGCTCCATATCCCCTGAGTTTGTGTATCCTGGTGTGTGCGTTATGGGGCTAGGTCGTGCTGTGGCGCGCGAAGACGGGTACGCCGATCTGTCAGCCAATGCGCCCACTCCCACATCAGGCAACTGGACCGGCTCGGACAGTAGTCTGACTGTGAAGTGAAGTGAGGTCGACAGCTCAGCGCATATTCCTCACTATAAACAATCTGACGCGCTTGAAACCATCACGGTGCGCTAAAAGCCGTGGCTTGGAAGGTTGCCAACTGACGGGATAACTCGGACCGCGTGGTCAGCCCAATGTGTGTTTTGTGTGGAGTGGCTGACTGGCGGACTGAGAGTCAGGCTGCAATGCCTCCTTCTTAATGTGGCTATGGCACCCCACTCTGTGGGATCCGAGCCAGGTGTGGTGGCACGCCCAGGGGCGGCTCCGGCCGCGCCAGCCACCTGTGCCCTCTCCCATCTCCCGGTCTTCTTGATTGTGTCATGAAACCGGGCTCCGGGTTGGGGAGGGAGAAGAGAGTGCAGTAACCTTGAGTGCCGCGGTTGGAAGTTACCAACTGACAATAACACTCAGACCTCGCAGTAAGTCCAATATGTGTGTTGTGTGGAGTGGCTGACTGGTGGTCTGAGAGTCAGGCTGCGATGGCTCCTTCTTAACGTGACCTCTGGCTATCTCACACATGTGAGATGTAAGCCGTTCAACCCCTGTTCTGTGAAAATCCTGGTGCTTGTGTTTTGGGGGCCAGGTCGTGTACGTAGTACACGTAGACGAGGTCACCAGCAGCTGCGCCTTCCGCATCAGACAACTGACCGGCTCGGACAGTGGTCTGATTGTGAAGGGGAAAGAGTGAGGTCGAGAGCTCAGCGTATTTTCCTCACTATAAACAATCTGACGCTTGAAACTATCACGGTGCGCTAAAAGCCGTGGCTTGGAAGGTTGCCAACTGATGGGATAACTCGGACCGCGTAGTCAAAGCCGTGGCTTGGAAGGTTGCCAACTGATGGGATAACTCGGACCGCGTGGTAAGCCCAATGTGAGGCTTCCCGAAGCAAACAAAGTCCGTATGGGTGGCAAAGGTCACGAACAGGCAACCAATTACCAGGCCGAAGTTGGCCAAGTTATAATTGCAGAGAGGAGACACGACAGAGAATATGGGTAGATTGATACAGTCTGTTTCGGGCTTATTCTGCCTTCATTCAGCCAATCATAACCCTGACTACCAGCTGGGACTGAAACACAACCATGCGCTCGAGTACGGCGCAGACAGTCCACACACTGCGTCTAGCAGATGGGTCGTAAGCACTTCATCGAAAACCGAAGTTCATCAGTGCCTCACCACCTGTCATTCTCTGTCGCTGCAGATCGGGTATTTATTCAAACAGGAATAGGCGCACACCGATCTAGTGGCTTCCCGAAGCAAACAAGCTCCGTATGGGTGGCAAAGGTCACGAACAGGCAACCAATTACCAGGCCGATGTCGGCCAAGTTATAATTGCAGAGTGGTGACCCGACAGAGAATATGGGTAGATTGATACAATCTGTTTCGGGCTAATTCTGTCTTCATTCAGCCAATCATAACCCTGACTACCAGCTGTGGCTGGAAACACAACCATGCGCTCGAGTACGGCGCAGACAGTCCACACACTGCGTCTAGCAGATGGGTCGTAAGCACTTCATCGAAAACGAAGTTCATCAGTGCCTCACCACCTGTCATTCTACGTCGCTGCAGTTCGGGTATTTATTCAAACAGGAATAGGCGCACACCGATCTAGTGGCTTCCCGAAGCAAACAAGCTCCGTATGGGTGGCAAAGGTCACGAACAGGCAACCAATTACCAGGCCGAAGTCGGCCAAGTTATAATTGCAGAGAGGAGACACGACAGAGAATATGGGTAGATTGATACAGTCTGTTTCGGGCTTATTCTGCCTTCATTCAGCCAATCATATCCCTGACTACCAGCTGGGACTTGAAACACAACCATGCGCTCGAGTACGGCGCAGACAGTCCACACACTGCGTCTAGCAGATGGGTCGTAAGCACTTCATCGAAAACCGAAGTTCATCAGTGCCTCACCACCTGTCATTCTCTGTCGCTGCAGATCGGGTATTTATTCAAACAGGAATAGGCGCACACCGATCTAGTGACTTCCCGAAGAAAACAAGCTCCGTTTGGGTGGCAAAGGTCACGAACAGGCAACCAATTACCAGGCCGAAGTCGGCCAAGTTATAATTGCAGAGAGAAGACACGACAGAGAATATGGGTAGATTGATACAGTCTGTTTCGGGCTTATTCTGCCTTCATTCAGCCAATCATATCCCTGAATACCAGCTGGGACTTGAAATCACAACCATGCGCTCGAGTACGGCGCAGACAGTCCACACACTGCGTCTAGCAGATGGGTCGTAAGCACTTCATCGAAAACCGAAGTTCATCAGTGCCTCACCACCTGTCATTCTCTGTCGCTGCAGATCGGGTATTTATTCAAACAGGAATAGTCGCACACCGATCTAGTGGCTTCTCGAAGCAAAACAAGCTCCGTATGGGTGGCAAAGGTCACGAACAGGCAACCAATTACCAGGCCGAAGTCGGCCAAGTTATAATTGCAGATAGAAGACACGACAGAGAATATGGGTAGATTGATACAGTCTGTTTCGGGCTTATTCTGCCTTCATTCAGCCAATCATAACCCTGACTACCAGCTGGGACTGGAAACACAACCATGCGCTCGAGTACGGCGCAGACAGTCCACACACTGCGTCTAGCAGATGGGTCGTAAGCACTTCATCGAAAACCGAAGTTCATCAGTGCCTCACCACCTGTCATTCTCTGTCGCTGCAGATCGGGTATTTATTCAAACAGGAATAGGCGCACACCGATCTAGTGACTTCCCGAAGAAAAACAAGCTCCGTATGGGTGGCAAAGGTCACGAACAGGCAACCAATTACCAGGCCGAAGTCGGCCAAGTTATAATTGCAGAGAGGAGACACGACAGAGAATATGGGTAGATTGATACAGTCTGTTTCGGGCTTATTCTGCCTTCATTCAGCCAATCATAACCCTGACTACCAGCTGGGACTGGAAACACAACCATGCGCTCGAGTACGGCGCAGACAGTCCACACACTGCGTCTAGCAGATGGGTCGTAAGCACTTCATCGAAAACCGAAGTTCATCAGTGCCTCACCACCTGTCATTCTCTGTCGCTGCAGATCGGGTATTTATTCAAACAGGAATAGGCGCACACCGATCTAGTGGCTTCCCGAAGCAAAACAAGCTCCGTATGGGTGGCAAAGGTCACGAACAGGCAACCAATTACCAGGCCGAAGTCGGCCAAGTTATAATTGCAGAGAAGACACGACAGAGAATATGGGTAGATTGATACAGTCTGTTTCGGGCTTATTCTGCCTTCATTCAGCCAATCATAACCCTGACTACCAGCTGGGACTGGAAACACAACCATGCGCTCGAGTACGGCGCAGACAGTCCACACACTGCGTCTAGCAGATGGGTCGTAAGCACTTCATCGAAACCGAAGTTCATCAGTGCCTCACCACCTGTCATTCTCTGTCGCTGCAGATCGGGTATTTATTCAAACAGGAATAGGCGCACACCGATCTAGTGGCTTCCCGAAGCAAACAAGCTCCGTTTGGGTGGCAAAGGTCACGAACAGGCAACCAATTACCAGGCCAAAGTCGGCCAAGTTATAAATGCAGAGAGGAGACAAGACAGATAATATGGGTAGATTGATACAATCAGTTTCGGGCTAATTATGTCTTCTTTCAGCCAATCATAACCCTGACCACCAGCTGTGGCTGGAAACACAACCATGCGCTCGAGTACGGCGCAGACAGTCCACACACTGCGTCTAGCAGATTGGTCTTAGGCACTTCAACGAAAACTAAGTTCATCAGTGCCTTACCACCTGTCATTCTCTGTCTCTGCAGATCGGGTATTTATTCAAACAGGAATAGGCGCACACCGATCTAGTGGCTTCCCGAATAAAACAAGCTCTGTATAGGTTGCAAAATTCACGATCAGGCAACCAATTACCATGCCGATATGGGCCAAGTTATAATTGCAGAGTGGTGACCCGACAGAGAATATGGGTAGATTGATGCAGTCTGTTTCGGGCTTATTCTGCCTTCATTCAGCCAATCATAACCCTGACTACCAGCTGTGGCTGGAAACACAACCATGCGCTCGAGTACGGCGCAGACAGTCCACACACTGCGTCTAGCAGATTGGTCGTAGGCACTTCATCGAAAACTAAGTTCATCAGTGCCTTACCACCTGTCATTCTCTGTCTCTGCAGATCGGGTATTTATTCAAACAGGAATAGTCACACACCGATCTTTTGATTCCCGTAGCAAACAACCTCCTTATGGGTGGAAAAATTCACGAACAGGCAACCAATTACCAGGCCAAAGTCGGCTAAGTTATAAATGCAGAGAGGAGACAAGACAGAGAATATGGGTAGATTGAAACAGTCTGTTTCGGGCTTATTCTGCCTTCATTCAGCCAATCATATCCCTGAATACCAGCTGGGACTTGAATCACAACCTTGCGCTCGAGTACGGCGCAGACAGTCCACACACTGCGTCTAGCAGAGGGTCGTAAGCACTACATCGAAAACTAAGTTCATCAGTGCCTCACCACCTGTCATTCTCTGTCACTGCAGATCGGGTATTTATTCAAACAGGAATAGTCGCACACCGATCTAGTGGCTTCCCGAAGCAAACAAGCTCCGTATGGGTGGCAAAGGTCACGAACAGGCAACCAATTACCAGGCCGAAGTCGGCCAAGTTATAATTGCAGATAGAAGACACGACAGAGAATATGGGTAGATTGATACAATCTGTTTCAGGCTAATTCTGTCTTCATTCAGCCAATCATAACCCTGACCACCAGCTGTGGCTGGAAACACAACCATGCGCTCGAGTACGGCGCAGACAGTCCACACACTGCGTCTAGCAGATTGGTCGTAGGCACTTCATCGAAAACTAAGTTCATCAGTGCCTTACCACCTGTCATTCTCTGTCTCTGCAGATCGGGTATTTATTCAAACAGGAATAGTCGCACACCGATCTAGTGGCTTCCCGAAGCAAAACAAGCTCCGTATGGGTGGCAAAGGTCACGAACAGGCAACCAATTACCAGGCCGAAGTCGGCCAAGTTATAATTGCAGATAGAAGACACGACAGAGAATATGGGTAGATTGATACAATCTGTTTCAGGCTAATTCTGTCTTCATTCAGCCAATCATAACCCTGACTACCAGCTGTGGCTGAAAACACAACCATGCGCTCGAGTACGGCGCAGACAGTCCACACACTGCGTGTAGCAGATGGGTCGTAAGCACTTCACCGAAACCGAAGTTCATCAGTGCCTCACCACCTGTCATTCTCTGTCGCTGGAGATCGGGTATTTATTCAAACAGGAATAGGCGCACACCGATTTAGTGACTTCCCGAAGAAAACAAGCTCCATTTGGGTGGCAAAGGTCACGAATAGGCAACTAATTACCAGGCACATGTCGGCCAAGTTATAATTGCAGTGAGGAGGCACGACAGATAATATGGGTAGATTGATACAATCTGTTTCGGGCTAATTCTGTCTTCTTTCAGCCAATCATAACCCTGACTACCAGCTGGGACTGGAAACACAACCATGCGCTCGAGTACGGCGCAGACAGTCCACACACTGCGTCTAGCAGATTGGTCGTAGGCACTTCATCGAAAACTAAGTTCATCAGTGCCTTACCACCTGTCATTCTCTGTCTCTGCAGATTCGGGTATTTATTCAAACAGGAATAGGCAGACACCGATCTAGTGGCTTCCCGAATAAAACAAGCTCCGTTTGGGTGGCAAAAATTCACGATCAGGCATCCAATTACCAGGCCGATATGGGCCAAGTTATAATTGCAGAGTGGTGACCCGATAGAGAATATGGGTAGATTGATGCAGTCTGTTTCGGGCTTATTCTGCCTTCATTCAGCCAATCATAACCCTGACTACCAGCTGGGACTGGAAACACAACCACGCGCTCGAGTACGACGCAGACAGTTCACACACTGCGGCATGCAGATGGGTCGTAAGCACTTCATCGAAACCGAAGTTCATCAGTGCCTCACCACCTGTCATTCTCTGTCGCTGCAGATCGGGTATTTATTCAAACAGGAATAGGCGCACACCGATCTAGTTGATTCCCGTAGCAAACAAGCTCCGTATGGGTGGAAAAATTCACGAACAGGCAACCAATTACCAGGCCAAAGTCGGCTAGTTATAATTGCAGAGAGGAGACACGACAGAGAATATGGGTAGATTGATACAGTCTGTTTCGGGCTTATTCTGCCTTCATTCAGCCAATCATAACCCTGACCACCAGCTGGGACTGGAAACACAACCATGCGCTCGAGTACGGCGCAGACAGTCCACACACTGCGTCTAGCAGATGGGTCGTAAGCACTTCATCGAAACCGAAGTTCATCAGTGCCTCACCACCTGTCATTCTCTGTCACTGCAGATCGGGTATTTATTCAAAACAGGAATAGGCGCACACCGATCTAGTGGTTTCCGAAGCAAAACAACCACCCTATGGGTGGCAAAGTTCACGGCACACCACCTGGCCGAAGTCGGCTGTTATAATTGTAGAGCAGGATGATCGACGAGAATAGTAGATTGATACAGTCTGTTTCGGGCTTATTCTGTATTGATTCAGCCAATCATACCTGACTGCCAGCTGGGACGGGAAACACAAACATGCGCTCGAGTACGGCGCAGACAGTCCACACACTGTGTCTAGCAGATGCTAGCGACAGAGAATGACAGGTGGTGAAGCACTGATGAACTTCGCTTCGATGAAGTGCTTATGACCCATCTGCTAGTCCCAGTGTGTGGACTGTCTGCGCCGTAATCGAGCGCATGTTTGTGTTTTCAGTCCCAGCTGGTAGTCAGGGATATGATTGGCTGAATGAAGGCAGAATAAATCCGAAACAGACTGCATCAATCTACCCATATTCTCTGTCGTGTCTTCTCTACAATTATATATATATATATATATATATATATATATATATATATATATATATATATATATATATATGGCAAAAGACGTTATACCGTACTTCCAACATAGATACTAGCTAAAAGCCCAGACACGTGTTTTGCCGATGTTTCTGCTGCTGCGTGACACAGCAACGAGGGGTTCGGCTCCTCAGTGGGTCCCCCAGCGTTCTCTATGCGGTTTCTGGTATATGGACTCCAGAGAATAATCAGGGTAATAATTTCTGAAATTATTAAGTGCAGGACATGGAGTCAGGTGCTTCGGACATGACTTTTTGGGTCAGACCCGAAATTTCAATGAACATTTGGGTCGAAGACAATCAACCACTGTGGAATAACCACGTAATGCCCATTCTACAAACAAGTAGTACTACAAGTAGTATGAATCTTATATGGCAAAGACGTTATACCGTACTTCCGACATAGATACTAGCTAAAAGCCCAGACACGTGTTTCGCCGATGTTTCTGCTGCTGTGTGACACAGCAACGAGGGGTTCGGCTCCTCAGTGGGTCCCCCAGCGTTCTCTATGCGGTTTCTGGTATATGGACTCCAGAGAATAATCGGTTAAATAATTTATGAAATTATTAAGTGCAGGACATGGAGTCAGGTGCTTCGGACATGACTTTTTAGGGTCAGACCCGAAAGTTCAATGAACATTTGGGTCGAAGACATATATATATATGGCAAAGACGTTATACCGTACTTCCGACATAGAAACTAGTACTACTTGTTTGTAGAATGGGCATTACATGGTTATTCCACAGTGGTTGATTGTCTTCGACCCAAATGTTCATTGAAATTTCGGGTCTTACCCTAAAAAGTCATGTCCGAAGCACCTGACTCCATGTCCTGCACTTAATAATTTCAGAAATTATTTACCCGATTATTCTCTGGAGTCCATATACCAGAAACCGCATAGAGAACGCTGTGGGACCCACTGAGGAGCCGAACCCCTCGTTGCTGTGTCACACAGCAGCAGAAACATCGGCGAAACACGTGTCTGGGCTTTTAGCTAGTATCTATGTCGGAAGTACGGTATAACGTCTTTGCCATATAAGATTCATACTACTTGTAGTACTACTTGTTTGTAGAATGGGCATTACGTGGTTATTCCACAGTGGTTGATTGTCTTCGACCCAAATGTTCATTGAAATTTCGGGTCTGACCCTAAAAAGTAATGTCCGAAGCACCTGACTCCATGTCCTGCACTTAATAATTTCAGAAATTATTTACCCGATATATATATATATATATGTCAATTCCATTAGTTCCACCATCATGGAGACCACATCACAATGCTCAGCACGTGTTACCCCCATCACCACCACCGCCACCACCACCACACCACCACCACTATCACCATCAGCGATAGGGACTCTCTCCTAAACTGTCCTCATTGAAACCGCACATTCACCTCACGCATCGGACTTGTCGGTCACTTGCAAATCCGTCGTACGGAGACTAGTGAACCGGTGCCTGGATTTCCAACACACAGCAGAGATGGCCGACTTCACTGCTCTCACTGTCCTCGTGCATTCACTCATCGCATGGGCCTTTTTGGTCACATGCGCATCCATGACAGCGGAATTCACCGCAATGCTGACAACACCGATACCCATACACACGCTCCGCTTCAGCCATTCTTACCGCCACCAACACCTAAACTAACATAAATGACACCCCCCCAGCCTCATCCGATTTTTCCTGCCCACATTGCGCCCGCAAATTCAACTCACGCATCGGCTTGATCGGTCACCTGCGAATCCATCGCACGGAGGCTGTCGAACCAGTACCTGGGGCTCCGACATACAGTCGAAATGCCCGCCTCAACTGCCTACAGTGCTCCCGCAAATTCACACACCACATGGGCCTATTCGGACACATGCGCATTTACAAAAACCTGCGGTAACCACCGGAGGCTAAGCGACATCACCGTACACTACCTACACCAATACATCGACAACACCGCATACTACGTATCCAGGACTGTTGTCTCGTGCCAGGGGATTTCTTCGAGTTAGCAAAAACAACGAACTTGAGAGGTCATCCTCTCAAATTACGTGTGACTGGAGCAAGGCTAGACACTCGGAAGTACTTCTTCTCCAAAAGAGTAGTCGAAGCTTGGAATAGTCTTCCTCTGGATGTTGTAATGTCGGACTCCTTGGAGGTTTTTAAGCGAAAGTTAGATCGATATAATGGTGCGAGCTACAACACTAAACTGAAAGCTGCAAGTGTGACGTCAGAAAGTAAGGCATTAAAGATACTACTAGTTATATTTGAGTAACATTTCCTTTGTTTGTTATTTTTCGTTCGAGGGGCTTGCATTCTCCCATTATTCCCATGCTGGGGTCCTCGAGGTCTTCGATGCTTAACTTATTTACACACCTTGGTGACACCGTGAGTATTCGCATCAGCTGGACCTGGCGTCCGTCATCCATGAGGTGTATGAACTTTATCCCCTGGTTCGAACCGCAATGGACCGAGGATGATCTGGCCATCTATTTCAGCCTTTTGAAATCCATCAACGGACGCTGCAATCAGCAATGGAGCATCATGTGACCTCCGAAATGCCCCCGTTGGACCCCTCCCAAGGGCGACAGTTTTTTTCTCCTAAATATCACCGGGAGTTTTTTCACTGTCTGCTCTTTTTCAACTTTTGTTCCACTATGTTGGCCTCGCCAACATATCGAGATACTATTTTTTTGATACCACAACTCGTATGTACAAATAGGGAATTCAAAGGTGACTCACCTACATCTCCCTCAAATATACTGATACTGATACCCTCACCATTACCATGTAACTGAGTATATCACGGTTTACTAGAAACCGTGGCTTGGAAGGCTGCCAATCTGACGCTTACACCAGACCACGCCATCGGCTCAGTGTATGTGCTGTGTGCGTCGAGTGGCTGACCAGTGGACTGGGAGTCAGACGGTGATGGCTGCTCCATATCCCCTGAGTTAGTGAATCCTGGTGTGTGCGTTATGGGGGCTAGGTCGTGTTGCGGCGCGCGAAGACGGGTACGCCGATCCATCAGCCAATGCGCCCAATCTCACATCAGGCAACTGACCGGATCGGACAGTGGTCTGATTGTGGGGTGGGGGCGAGAGTGTAATCGATAGCTCAGCGCATTTTCCTCACTATAAACAATCTGACGCGCTTCAAACTATCACGGTGCGCTAAAAGCCGTGGCTTGGAAGGTTGTGAACTGACGGGATAACTCGGACCGCATGGTCAGCACAATGTGTGTTTTGTGTGGAGTGGCTGACTGGCGGAGTAAGAGTCAGGCTGCAATGGCTCCTTCTTAATGTGGCCTTTATGGCACTCCCACTCCGTGGGATCCGAGCCAGGTGTGGTCGTTCGCCGAGGGGCGGCTCCGGCCGCACCAGCAAGCTGCGCCCTCTCCCGTCTCATGTATTCTTGACGTTGTCATGACACCGGGATCAGTTGGGGGAGAAAAAGAGAGTGCGGTAGCTGCAGCGTTAGGCTACTATCACCTTAAAGTAAATCACGCGCAAGTCACCGTCCCTGCACCACCCTTCCGTGGAGCATACGGTGGACCTCGTCGAAATCGACAGTCGAACCGATCCGTCAGCCAATGCGCCCACTCCCACATCAGGCAACTGATCGGCTCGGACAGTAGTCTGACTGTGGGGGTGGGGGAGAGTGAGGTCGACAGCTCAGCGCATATTCCTCACTATAAACAATCTGACGCGCTTGAAACTATCACGGTGCGCTAAAAGCCGTGGCTTGGAAGGTTGCCAACTGACGGGATAAATCGGACCGCGTGGTCAGCCCAATGTGTGTTTTGTGGAGTGGCTGACTGGCGGACTGGAGAGTCAGGCTGCAATGGCTCCTTTTTAATGTGGTCTTTATGGCAACCCCACTCTGTGGGATCCGAGCCAGGTGTGGTGGCACGCCCAGGGGCGGCTCCGGCTGCGCCAGCCACCTGTGCCCTCTCCCATTTCCGGTCTTCTTGACTGTGTCATGACACCGGGCTCAGGTGGGGAGGAGAAGAGAGTGCGGTAACGTTGAGTGCCGCGGTTGGAAGGTTGCCAACTGACAATTACACTCCAGACCTCGCAGTTAGTCCAATGTGTGTTGTGTGGAGTGGCTGACTGGTGGTCTGAGAGTCAGGCTGCGATGGCTCCTTCTTAACGTGACCTCTCGCTATCTCACACATGAGATGTAAGCCGTTCAACCCCTGTTGTGTGAAATCCTGGTGCTTGTGTTTGGGGGCCAGGTCGTGTACGTAGTACACGTAGACGAGGTCACCAGCAGCTGCGCCTGCTTCCGCATCAGACAACTGACCGGCTCGGACAGTGGTCTGATTGTGGGAAGTGGGGAGAGAGTGAGTCGAGAGCTCAGCGTATTTTCCTCACTATAAACAATCTGACGCGCTTGAAACTATCATGGTGCGCTAAAAAGCCGTGGCTTGGAAGGTTACCAACTGACGTGATAACTCGGACCGAGTGGTCTGCGCAATGTGTGTTTTTGTGGAGTGGCTGACTGGCGGACTGGTCAGGTTGCAATGGCTCCCTTCTTAATGTGGTCTTTATGGCACTCCCACTCCGTGGGATACGAGCCAGGTGTGGTGGCACGCCCAGGGCGGCTCCGGCCGCGCCATCCACCTGCGCCCTCTCCCATCTCCGGTTTTCTTGACTCTGTCTTGGGGGCTCAGGTGGTGGAGGAGGAGAGAGTGCGGTAGCTGCAGCGCAAGGCTACTATCACTTAAAACTAATTCACGCGCAAGTCACCGTCCCTGCTCCACCCTTCCATGAAGCATACGGTGCACATCGTCGAAATCGACGGTCGAACTGCCGTGTGCCCCCTCAACGGGCCACGTGCTAGATGCGTTGGACCAACACGGGGGCCACATCAGGGCACGGCATGCGTTATTAGGGTTGCGCTCTGCTAACAAATGCCGAACATGGAAGTTGTGGTGGCACGCTTAAGGGCGGCGAGAACTTAGGGGACCTAGCCGCGCCAGCCACCTGCGTCCTCTACCGCCTCGGTCTTCTTGACTCTGTCTTGACACCGGACTCAGGTGGGGAGGAGGAGAGTGCAGTAGCTGCAGCGCAAGGCTACTATCACTTAAAACTAATTCACGCGCAATTCACCGTCCCTGCACCACCCTTCCATAGAGCATAAGGTGAACATCGTCGAACTACGACGGTCGAACTGTCGTGTGTGTGTGTGTTGGGCCCCTAAACGGGCCACGTGGAAGATGCGCAGGACACACACGGGGGCCACATTAGGGCACGGCATGCGTTATATAGGTGGCGCTCTGCTAACAAATGCCGAACATGGAAGGTGTGGTGGTACGCCTAGGGGCGGCTAGGACTTAGGGGACCCAGCCGCGCCAGCCACCTGTGTCCTCTTCCGCCTCCGGTCTTCTTGACTCTGTCTTGACACCGGGCTCGGGTCGGGGAGGAGGAGAGAGTGCGATAGATGCAGCGCAAGTCTACTATCACTTTAAACTAAATCACGCGCAAGTCACCGTCCCTGCTCCACTTTCCCATGGAGCACACGGTGGATATCGTCAGACTACGACGGTCGAACTGTCGTGTGTGTGTGCCCCCTAAACGGACCACGTGGTAGATGCGTTGGACCAACACGGGGGCCACATTTGTGCACGGTATGCGTTATTAGGGTTGCGCTCTGCTAACAAATGCCGAACATGGAAGGTGTGGTGGCACGCCTAGGGGCGGCTAGAACTTAGGGGACCTAGCCGCACCAGCCACCTGCGTCCTCTCCCGCCTCCGGTCTTCTTGTCTCTGTTTTGACATCGGGTTCAGGTGGGGGAGGAGGAGAGAGTGCGGTAGATGCAGCGCAAGCCTACTATCACTTAAAACTAATTCACGCGCAATTCACCGTCCCCTGCACCACACTTCCATAGAGCATGCGGTGGATATCGTCGAGTTCACGACGGTCGAACTGTCGTGTGTGTGCCCCTAAAACGGACCACGTGGTAGATGCGTTGGACCAACACGGGGGCCCATTTGTGCACGGCATGCGTTATTAGGGTTGCGCTCTGCTAACAAATGCCGAACATGGGAGGTGTGGTGGTACGCCTAGATGCGTCTAGAACTTAGGGGACCCAGCCGTGCCAGCCACCTGTGTCCTCTCCCACCTCCGGTCTTCTTGACCCTGTCTTGACACCGGGCTCGGGTGGGGGAGGAAGAGAGAGTGCGGTAGATGCAGCGCAAGTCTACTATCACTTTAAACTTAATCACGGGCAAGTTTACTATCACTTTAAACTAAATCACGCGCAAGTCACCGTCCCTGCTCCACTTTCCCATGGAGCACACGGTGGATATCGTCAGACTACGACGGTCGAACTGTCGTGTGTGTGTGCCCCCTAAACGGACCACGTGGTAGATGCGTTGGACCAACACGGGGGCCACATTTGTGCACGGTATGCGTTATTAGGGTTGCGCTCTGCTAACAAATGCCGAACATGGAAGGTGTGGTGGCACGCCTAGGGGGCGGCTAGAACTTAGGGGACCAGCCGCACCAGCCACCTGCGTCCTCTCCGCCTCCGGTCTTCTTGACTCTGTTTTGACATCGGGTTCAGGTGGGGAGGAGGAGAGTGCGGTAGATGCAGCGCAAGCCTACTATCACTTTAAAACTAATTCACGCGCAATTCACCGTCCCTGCACCACACTTCCATGAGGAGCATACGGTGGACATCGTCGAAACTAAGACGGTCGAACTGTCGTGTGTGTGTGTGTGTGTGTGTGAGGGTAGTCAGGTGGTGGTACGCCCAGGGGCGGCTACGGCCGCGCCAGCCACCTGCGTCCTCCCATATCCGGTCTTTCGGCTCTGTCGTGACACCGGGTTCATGTGGGGGAGGAGGAGAGAGTGCGGTAGCTGCAGCACTAGGTTACTATCACTTAAAACTAATTCACGCGCAAGTCACCGTCCCCTTCACCATCCTTCCTTGGAGCATATGGTGGAAGTCTTCGGAATCGACGGTCGAACTATCGTGTGTGCCTCCACACCTGGTATGTCTGACTCCCGAACTTCCCACCTCTTCCCGCTCAAAAAGTCCTATGGTGGGGGCGACAGCAACCCCTTAGGCGGCCCAGGCTAACTGAAGTCGCTCTCTTTTTAAAACAAAACCGTGACCCATAGTGGAGTTCGGCAGCCGTCTGGGATGTCCAAGCAGCCCTATTTAGGAACAGCACTGCTTGCCTCCTTGCGGAGGAAGGGGCTTGAAAAGGTGCTCTAAACAAATGCTGGATATCACGTCTTCTGCAGCCGGCCTCGGCTCGCAGATAGCAAAATACGCGGTCGTAAAACTCAAACAAACAACAATACCCCCCGTCCCAACCCCCTCGCCATACCCTCCAGACTGCTCGGGTGAGTCCACTCACACTAGCAACCTGGAATGTTCATTCCCTTTTAGACAATCCTAGGAGCAACCGGCCGGAACGGAGGACGGCGCTAGTCGCTCGGGAAATGGCGCGCTACAAGGTGGACATTGCTGCTCTCAGCGAGACGAGATTCTCTGAGCAGGGTCAGCTGGAGGAGGTGGGTGCCGGCTACACCTTCTGGAGAGGCCGACCACCGACGCGACGCTGGTGTTGCCTTTGCCATCCGGAACGATATTGTTGAACGTCTGCCCTGTCTGCCGCAGGGTATCAATGATCGCCTGATTAGCCTCCGCCTGCCTCTTCCGGGAGACAAGTTCGCCACCATTATCAGCGCCTAGGCTCCCCCAATGACGAGCTCTGATGCGGCGAATGACAAATTCTACGAGGACCTGCACGCCCTGCTGGCGACTGTGTCGAAGGTGGACAAGTTAATTGTCCTTGGTGACTTCAACGCCCGCGTCGGGACGGACCACGCTGCCTGGCAGGGGAGTGCTTGGTCCTCACGGTCACGGTAGCTGTAACGATAACGGCCTCTTCTTCTGCGAACGTGTGCGAACACCGTCTCCCTGCTGACCAACACCTACTTCCGCCTTCCGACGCGGGAGAAGGTCACGTGGATGCACCCTCGGTCGCGGTTCTGGCATCTGCTGGACTATGTTCTCGTCCGGAGGCGAGATCGACAGGAGTGCTGGTAACCAAGGCGATCCGCAATGCCGACGGTTGGACAGATCACGGCCTCGTCATTTCCCAGATGAGGCTCCGACTGCAACTCCGACGAAGGCCCCAAGGTAAGCGACCGCCAGGTGAGTTAAATTCTCTTTTGTTAAAGTTGCCCGCTCACTCTTTTGATTTCAGCAACCAAATAACCCAGAAACTGGAGAACCTGCATGCTCCAGATAATAACGGCACCGTCGAAACACGATGGTGCCAACTGAGAAATGTCATTCAGCCCACCGCACTTGAAGTCCTCGGACGCGCACGCCGTCAAAACCAGGACGTCAAAACCAGACGACAATGACGCCGACAGCAGCAACTTACTCGCGAAGAAGAATGGACTACACAAAGTCTACATGGACCTTCGAACTGACGCCACAAAAGCAGCTTTCTTCAGATGCCGCGCCTTGAACGGCAACGGCTGCGGGAGATGCAGAATGCCTCGATGATCCGAAAGGCTGAGAATATTCAGGGGTATGCGAACCGCAATGAAATGAAAAACTTCAAAGCCATCAAGGCCATCTACGGCCCGTGTATCAAGAGGACCGCACCGCTGCTCAGCTCTGACGGCACATCACTACTGACAGAGAAATCGCAAATTCTGAAGATCTGGGCCAAGCACTTCAGAAGTGTCCTTAATTGCTTATCAGCCATCTCCGATGCTGCCATCGACCGGCTCCCTCAAGTGGACACGAACAATGACCTGGATCTGCCGCCTTCCCTACCAGAAACCATCCGGGCCGTGCAGCAGATTTCCAGCGGTAAAACACCGGGATCAGACGCAATCCCACCGGGAAGTCTACAAGCACGGTGGGCCCCGGCTGATGGCAGAACTCACAACACTCTTCCAGGGATGTGACACCAAGGGGACAAAGTCCCTCGGAGTTTCAAAGACGCAACCATTGTCCACCTCTACAAAGGAAGAGAAGGGAACCGCCACCTCTGCGACTACCACCGACGAATGCTCTCGCTGCTGAATATTGCCGGAAAGATCGTTTCGCCGCATTCTCCTCAATCGCCTGAACGCTCACCTGGAGCAAGGGACTGCTCCCGGAAAGCCAATGGCTTCCGACGACACCGATGAACAATCGACATGATCTTTGCCGCTCGACAGCTGCAAGAGACGTGCCAGAGATGCGAACTCACCTCCCACAATACCTTCGTGGACCAGACGAAAGCCTTTGACACGGTGAATTGCGACGAGCTGTGGAAAATCGTGCAGAGATCGGCTGTCCTGAACGTTTCACGCATATGGTGCGCTCAGCTCACGACGGGATGATGGCGCGCGTTACTGACAACGGGACGGTATCAAAGCTCGCATTGACCAACGGGTGGAGCAGCGGGACCGCGTCCTGACGCCTAACCTCTTTGGTCTCATGTTCTCTGCCATGCTAACGAATACCTGCCGTGAAGATCGCCCCGGGATCACATTGCTACTGGATGGACTGCCAGCTCCTCAGCTAACGTCGGATATTCCGCCAGCGATGTCTCCACGCCAGCATCCCGAATTTCTCTTCGCTGACGACTGCGTACTCAATGCAACGACAGAGGAAATTTAAAGGAGCATGGACCTCTTCTCTGCCGCCTGTAGTGACAACTTCGACTTGGCATAAACAGTGAGAAAACGGTTGTGATGCATTAGCCGCCGCCCAATCACCCTACTCCGCAGCTCACATCAATGTCAATGGTGCCGAACTGAAAATCGGTGGATACCTTCATATACCTGGGCAGCAATCTCCGCCAGCACCAAAATCGACGATGAGATCGCCCATTGGATCCTTAGCCAGCCAAAGCCTCGACGCATGCAAAAATGGTCTGGAATTGACATGGTTTCCACCTCAGCACCAACTCAAGATGTACAAAGCTGTCCATACTGACGCTGCTGTATGGATACGATCGCTCATCGGATCGCCAAAGCCAGCCAAAGCCTTTGGACGCATGCAGACCGCGGTCTAGAATCAATACGGTCCAACTCAGCACCAAACTCGAGATCTACAAGCTGTCATTTTCGCCGACGCTGCTGTATGGAGCGGAAACGTAGACAGCCTACTAAAGAGGCGCGGAATCTCAACCACTTCCACCTAGCTGCCTTCGCAGATACTAAAACTGACATGACAAGACAGGACACCGGACACGGAAGTGTTGGAACGAACAGGGCCTTCTCAGCATTTATGCTCAGCTGAAAACAACTGCAACTGCGATGGAGCGACCACACCGGTGATGGACGACGAACGACTACAAAACGACTCTTCTACGAAATGTCGCCATGAGTTCTCAGTACGACACTACAAAAGGACGACTCTAAAAGGCTTCCCTGCGCAACTGCAGATCAACCCGGCGACCTGGGAGGACCTCGCCCGGAACCGACCTGCTTGGAGAAGGACGGTGAAGACAGCAGCAATCTACAGAAGCCAACAGGATCGCCGCCGCCAAAGACCAAAAGAAGCGGCACGAAAGTCACCAGCACCCCGGACCAACACCGCCGCCAGGCCCTTCTAACATGCCCATGCTGTCAGCACGCACTTCCGTGCGCGATGGCCGTCAGACATCTTCGGACGCAATTTAGCCAATAATCCGACAATTCCAACTTCCACGTCCAATTCTGTCAGCCCTCCTTCGGACTCTCTCTCACCTCTGGCATCGAATTTCGTTACTCCCACCATCGCATAGACGACTGCGTCCCAATGCTCATCGCCTGTTACACCGCCACTATCGGCGATGGGAATCTCTTCTAAACTGTCCTCATTGTGATTTCTGCACATTTGCTTCGTACATCGGCCTGGTCTGTCACTTGCGAATCTATCGTTACAGGGCAGACGCTGGTGAACCAGTGGAGCACTCAGCACACGGCAGGAATCACCGTCTCCACTGCACCCTCACTGGCCTCACGCCTTCACTCATCGCATGAGGCATGTTCGGTCACATGCGCATCCATGACAGCCTGCGGTAAAGCGCGGAGGTTTAGCCATCGCGCACACTACTACACAACACATAGACAACTCCCTCACCATCATCATCACGAACCCTGGAAAAATCATGGTTTCCTAAAAGCCTGGCTTAGAAGGCTGCGAATCTGACGCTTACATGAACCATGTCGTCCGTTCAGTATATGTGCTGTGTAATCAGATGGCTGACCAGGACTGGGGAGTCAGACGGCGATAAGCTCCTCCATATCTCCTGCTTTTAGTGAATTTTGGTGTGGTAATGGGGGCCCAGATCGTGCTGGCGCGCGAGACGGGTACGCCGATATTAGTAGCCCACTCACACCGGACAACTGACCGACGAACGGTGGTCTGATTGTGGGGTGGGGAGAGCGAGGACCAAACGCTCAGCGCATTCTCCTCACTATAAACAATCCTAGCCTTCGCTTGGAAATATCACGGTGCGCTAAAGCCGTGGCTTGGAAGGTTGCCAGCTTGACGGGATAGCCTCGGACTGCGTGATGGCTAATGTACAGGATTTTTGTGTGGGTGGCTGACTGGCGGACTGAGAGTCGGGCTGCAATGCGGTAGCTTCAGCGCAAGGCTACTATCATAAAACTAATTCACGCGCAAGTCACCGTCCCTGCACTCACTCTTCCGTGGAGCATACGGTGGACATCGTCGAAATCGATGGTCGAACTATCGTGCGTGTGTGCCTCCGGCCTCTTTTTGACTCTATCATGACATCGGGCTCATGTGAGGGGACGAAGAGAGGAGTGCAGTAGATACAACGCAAGTCAATACCTTTAACTAAATCGCGCAAGTCCACCGTCCACCGCCTTCCGTGGAGCATACGGTGGACATCGTCGAGTGCCCGGCCAAACTATCGTGCGTATTTTGGTGCTTTAAATCCCCTACAAGCCTGTGTGGTATGGGTGGAATTATCTGATAACTCCGGTCTGTCAGTCAGATAATGTGGTAAAATTTAGGGTGGAAACACAGAATCATCCGTAGGGGTCTCTGTCTCAGATTGGAAATGTCGTTGAGCCACCTCATCAGTTGTCGCTTACATTTCGTCCTTGCACAGTCCTGTCGTATAAAGCACGCTTCATATTGACTGACTCCTTGGATAGGGACCTTTTGCACTTTCGCTTCCAGCTTATTCTAAGTTAGGGCATATGATCGAAATATCTATAATGACTGCGCCAACCTCCTTTTTTCTAAAGCGTTTCCTCGTAAGCGATTTTTGTACTTCAATTTGTCTTCTTAAATACATTAAAGTTAGCTGTCTGGAGTTCATTTCCCTGTTGCCTGTGCGCAGACAGGAAGTACTCATCGCACCATGCCAGTTTTCTCTCCTTCCAGAACCTGATGAAAAAAATCCGGAACAACAAATTGCTTTTCATGCACAACGACAGGGCAAGTCTAGCATGGAGTCCTTCTCCACATGATTAGGCCCCTCCTGGATTTGTGACGCTAAGAACCAATTGGTGGCAGGCTCGGACGGTGGTTGGGATCCTGGGAATGGGAATAGAGAATGGGGTCGATGGCTCAACACATTTCCTCAATATAAACAGGCGGGGACGCGCTCGAAGCTACTATACTGAGCTAAAAGCCTTGGCTGGGACAGTTGGACAGGACGGGACACAGAAACATCCCCTATCCCCTCCCTCCTTTTCCAGGGCCAATTGCTCTACTTTGCAGAGTGCGGTTAGGGTCAATTTTAAGGTAAATGTTTAAGAGTTAGATTTAGCGTCGCGAACAGGATAAAGGTATTTGCCTTCTTGGGGTTTTGTGCAAGGTCAATTACGCAAACGGATGGAGGGTTGCGAGTGCCATATCTTTCCGATGGCAAAGCCATACAGCGCAACATAAAATCATGGTCTATGCCGAAGACAGAAAAACTCCCGATTCACGAAGACTTTAATGCATCACCTTAGGGCACCAATGCAAATCAACACGGGTGGATTTTTAGAAGGGACCGTGCGCCTGGTCTGGATCACCAATAAAAAATTTGGTTGACCAGAAACCTGGACCAACCACACGCCTGCATGCGTGCTACCTACTCTGCTCATTGTGAGAGCCCGAGATAAGTCCACTTTGACAAGGGAGTTACAAGGCTGCGTCTTCTAGTGGCCAATGTAAAGCGGACCTCTAAAAGCCAAACCTCTTAAAGCCCACATACTCTTCTGATGTTTCTGGTTCTGGAATTCCAGTCAATCCTGCCCAAACATGATGATGGAAGAATAAGAAAGTGCTAGCAATAGGGCAGCCAAAGCGAAATTTAACACGCGAGTTCTCTATCAAAGGTACAGTTTGCAGAGAGCCATTTTGCATCATACCTAACGCTTTTACTTTTTGCAAAATCGTAGCTATCAGGTGCGGTATTATCTTGGTTAATGAAACAAGGGTATGGATAATGCAGCGAAAATCGCACTGCTGGTTGGGGAGTGTGTATGTTATTTCTCCAAAACACATACAAACTATGTGAACCGGCTTAAAATGTAAAGAAGCAGTGGTGTGGCGTCCTGAGATTTTAAATGTCGGCGTGGATTGTCTTACTGGGTTTTAAACCGCAATTTTCCTCCAGCGTCTTGTTCGAAGCAGCGGACAAAATATCTACCTGTATGTACAAGTAGGCATGGTAACGCACATAAACTTTGTTTGAGGTGACTTACGCCATTCGGTTCAATCAGACTGATGTGCTTCTCGGCACTGACACGCAAGCCTTCGTTGTAAACAAAATCCGTAAAGGACAGCAAGACGTGATATAAGTACGTAGACCCGAAGATCAAATTTGTAGCCGTCAATCAGCGGGGGATTGGTTATATTGCTCCTGCAGCACGTAAGTGCCACGTTAGAACAGGTTTGCAGGTACGCTATCAACGTTTGTGAAGATTCGGTGCTAAACGGTAGGAGGAGGTGAAAAAAATCACGCACGCTCAGGACAAAGAGAATGACAGGTTTGAAAACTTCGTTTAGGGAAGGGATATTGCGTCTCCTGCAGCCTTCTCACCGAAGTCCTCATCAGCAGACATCCTGATTTGGATGATCCAATTGGAAACGGGCAAAGAAAATATATTACAGAAGTCTTGGAGAGGATTGTGATTGCGCTGCGCTGGGTATTGCCACAGCAAATCCCAACCAGCAAGGCTAAACCGCCTGAATAATCAAGAACAGTGGACATAATCAGGGGTGCGAGCCTTCCGCAATCTTTAGAACGTTGCGAGCGATCGCTCAGAGCTCAACAAAGTCCACTTCCATTTATCAATCAATTCATTTTTACAAAGTAAAAGCTAGGCTTAGAGCTGTGGCGGTGTTCTGGGCTAATATTTACTGCCCTTAACTTTGTTGCGCCGACTAGGAGGCGCCAGGTACTGTTCAGTTTAAAACAACGGAAGGTGCGTTTGGTAGCAGCAGTATTGTCCTGCATAAGCTTACGGATAGTTCGAGGATTATCTAGTAATCAAAGTAGAGAACTACGGGTCCTTAGTCCAGAATTCGCATTTTGTTAGAGGCCCTCAGAGCAGAAGTATAGTGGACGCAGAGGACTAAACGTCTCCTCCATTGTCAATGGTAACTAAAGACGTGGGTACGCTGCATCCAAACCAAGGTGAAAGTCAGTTATTTGGGGTCCAAAATGCAGTCCCTTGCATTTTAACGCCTAGAGACGAGGTGCGTGCCAAGCCATGATTAGTTTCTATGCGCAAGATCCTCTCTGTAAAGCTTTCTGGATTGCTTTTGGTGCAGCACAACTGCCGACGGAAAAATGCAACCAAAGTAGGGTTATGGTCGAGAAATGGTTTCAGTCACAGCACAAAAGCCAACGGCTACTGCTTCTGGTCTAAGTTTTCGCGTAGAAAGGAGGTGTAGTGGTGAGGTCTCGAAAGGAGACTAGCGATATGAACCTACCTAAGCAAAACTTTCTATGCGGAAAGACGCCTTGTGTAATTCTGACCAAAGCCTTTTTAGATAAGTGAAACACTGTTTCCCAGTATAAATTTGAATAAAGGTAAAGGCAAAAAATACACAGAAATTTAATGACGGTATGCAATTTCGCGACCTGTTACTCAGCGCATACGGTCATTGCCTATTAGAAGACAAAGTAAACTGTCGAAGTAAGCGTCTATAAGCGCGATAGAGCATTATGGGTAGATAAAGCAGTGAAATGTTAGTCTGATATGTGTATGCGCATGGTGACTGGGGAAGAGGAAGTTAACTAAACAAGCCAGTTCCATTAACCATGAAAACATGTAAACTCTGATTGAAACTGCAACGCAGGAGACAGCAGTTAGCCATGCGAGGAGTTGTCGAAGTGAATTATCCTTCCTAAAATTAGCCAGAACGTTTGTGAATTGCGGTCTTTTAGTATGGAAACATCAGACTTATCGTACTTGGCAATTCAACCGTCAAGTTTCACAAGACCCACCGTCTGTCTGATGTTTTAGTAACAGAAAACACGTGGCTCAATGGTTAGAGGGATGCATTTCTGATAAAAGGCGCGGGTTCGAATATCGGGTGATGCACCACCTGGGGTTAGACCATGACTGTCTGATGACCGCTTGTTGGACATTCATGGCCATTCCAGTCTCTCCACCGGTCCGAAGCATTGTTATTCTGCCTCTACTGCCTACTTGGAGCGCTTCCATGCGGTAATGGCGCTTTCACTCCAAGAATAAGCCCCAAAAAGAACAGGACGAGGTGAATTTCCGTTAGCGATCAGTGAGCGTTCATTAACGAATGCAGTGATATTAGACTTTGCACAGTATCCCACCACCTCTATCATCCCTGGCCTCTCTGGGCCCAATGTCAAAAGATCAAACGGGATCGGGATCAGATGGCTGGCGCGGCATGCGCCGCCTAGAGGTGCCACCACACCATCTCGATGTGTGCCGTGAGTTGTTCGTTATGGCAGGCATTTAATAATGTCCTGAAATGCTGTTCATCCGCGTGGCCCGTTTTGGAGGCATCTTCCTCAACACCTAGCTGAGGTTCATCAAAGGCCGTTGTGTCCATCACTGCTCTGAGTGGCTGGAACGAACATCCTGCCAGTGTCAAGCGAAGAACTAAAATCACTTACAGATAGGCAAGCTGATAAGGGAAATACTTTTTTGATTTGCAGGAGGAATTCACACATAAAGCTGCTTCCTGAGAGTTGAAATAATGGACTAGTCTCCATTTAGCGCGTTGTTTTTTCTCATCCTGCGAAATTAAAACCCAATAACAGAAAATTTCCAGGCATTTAGTCCTGTCTGGTGATATGCGTCAAAACTCACTTGAATCCTTGTAAATCTTAAAATATATTAGAGTAGAGGGAGACTACTTTAATGGGATTTAACTGGATGCAATGTGATAATAACGGCATTCTTACTTAGCCTTTTTCTTCAAGGTCCTAGTGAAGATCTGCTATCAGAACCAATGAAGTACACTTTAGGTCTTCCGACAGTTTTATTACCCCGGGCACTGTTTATGCCGCGAAAACCATTTTGCAAAACAAATACTTACAGAAAAATTTCGAACGAACTTCTATATGCAAATTGAGGCTCAGAAGAATGTTTGTTGACGTTTTGGTCTTAAAACTACGGAATCGGGTTAAGAAAAGATCAAATATTTCACCCAAGTTATAGATAGCAAAAATAAGACTTAATCGGTTCAGGTTGCTTTTTCTGTAAGCTCTTCCAAACAACAGCTGCATTTGCTGTACTTTCAGGCAAATGTGGCTCTTACTCCGTTTAAAATACGTCCATTTTATTGATAAATGCTCACAGATCGCTAGCGGAACTCACTCTCCTGCCCTGTCTTGAGACTCACATTCCTCATATCCAACCGCGCGGTGGCTAATACAGACAGATAAAGTGCCGAGAAAGAGACAAAGGGAGTTTGGAATGGCCATTTTTTGGCTCCAGAAGCCAACGCTAAACAGTCAAACTCAACCCAGATGGTACCCTATCTAAGGCCCGATTCCGCGAACTTTTTATCCAGATGTCTAAAGCTCTAACCATTGAGCCACGGGCTTGTTGTCTTACCGGTTAAGATCGGAATATTGACTTTCATTCGTTGATAGACGCTCACGATCACTATCGGAACTCACATACGGCCTGGGGTTTACTCTCGAAGCACCACCAACAGCCGAGTGATATAGGTAGAATAAGCAATTTAGCCTATGAAGTATCTGCGCTGATGTTGAAACATGTTCCAACAATCAAACATTTCACTCGATGGAACATCTGGGGGACCGGCCTCAACAAGCACGGTATGCTTTGGACGAATCGGGCCAAAGCTTGGCTGAAAACATGGATAGACGCTGTGTTTAAACTCTGGTTTTGAAGTGTCATATAACCGTTAATGTTTAAGTGACAACAGTTCACAACCAATTATGACAAAGTGCACGGTGTGCTCCACAGCAAAGGTGGTTGTGCAGGGACGTTGACTTGCCGGAGGTTAGTTCTGGGGGAAAGTAAACTGCGCTACAGTTACCGCCGTTCCCTTTCCCTACCGGACTCTTGCGTGCCAAAATAAAATCAAGAAGATCAGAGGCGGAGTCGTGTGCAGTACCACACATCCCGTAAACGCCTGTTCAGTGCTCCGCCAGCGGTCACACTGGCGGCTCGCAGTAGTAAAGAATATTTATTGAACTTTAATGCTGGACGCAATTAGTTGTTTTCGCTAAAGAGTATAGCAAATTCCAAAGCTCTTAAAGCGCTATTCTTCTTTCGTTAGATCTGATACTCGTAAAGGGAGGATAGTTAGCATTTGAAATTGTAGTGGCTATGTTTTAATATTGATAGATAAGGTCCATAACAAAAGAATTTTGCTACTTAGTAAAATGGAGTTTGTACATAGGTACTGACAACATTAAGAAGATGTTTAGCAGCCGCCTGCATACAAACAGGACCTGCCACAAACTTCCAAAGCCTACTCATATCTTCTTAATACCAAATTTGTCCTGAAAAGTCCTGAAACTTTTTGAAAAAATACTTCTAATTTTGAAGATAGTAGTTACACGGTCTGTATTAAGGTTAAATGTTTACGCATTATGTCATAATTTTTCCTTTTTATGGCTTATTCAAACATTCTGCGACTGTTAAGCTGATAAAGGTATAGCAAATTCCAAGTTTAATAACCAAAAAATTAAAGAATCCATTCAACTAAAACAGTTCCATTGAAGCCAGATTAAATCAAAATCTGGGGCCCTCCAGAATCCTTTTGCAAAAAACCAAAGAGGTATAACACAAGATGTTCTGTTTGTTCTGATGTATCACCTTATTTGTTTTCTATCTTCGTTCGAGGCTCATTTGGTGATGCCAGAATTCCATCCTACAAAAGCAATGAATTCTAGTATAATTATTACAGAGACCTGTATGCACTATATCCGATACTGCAGCTTGTTGGTATTGCGATATTGGCGGGGCATCTAGGAATCTGTTAGCACAGTCATGATTCATTTTGAGCTGAAATTGAAATTCGATCGAAGATGCCACAATCATCATCCCAACCATAACTGCAATGCATTTTAAATATCACGGTAAGAAGAAATTTAAATAAAGATAACGGTCCTTCCCTTTAACTAAGTTAACAGAATGCTAAAAATCATTTGATTAAAACAGACATATTCAAAATTGTAAGATGGACTAAAAATTCAAAAGTTTTCCTTTTCATGCGATCAAGTCATAAAATGCCGGTAAAATTGAGGATCTCGCCACATTTTACCGTAAGCAATACATAACGATGATAAAATATCCTAAAATTGAAATTTACTTATCAGGAGAAAAATCATCAAAATAGCTCTCGGTAAGTGAATTAAAAACAATGGGTCAACGTTCCTTAAAATGGGAAGAAATTTTTATTAAATTTCCTGGAAACTAATGCAACTGTACCAAAATATAAACTACCTAAAACTTGATTTTGAAGACAAAACACTGATAATCCGATTGAAAAAAGCGTCTATCGGCCGTAATTAGTCAAGCGATTAGCTATTACTATTTAAACAGTTGCAACTTATTTACCTTTTCTTCATACTATATTAATGGCCAGCAAAATAAAACCAAAAACCTCGGTCGGCGATTAGGTATACAAATATTGCGAATTTATTTCATATTTAAACGTAATGGTAATGGAATATACTTAGGAAAACATTTAAAACACCACAAAGCGGACCATAGGCAGAAGAGTTTTATCAGTATTCACCCATGACCCATGGCACCGTTAGCAGGCTTTAAAATGTAAGCTGCATGTGGGTTTCTACTCTTGGCATATGCCAAAAAGTTCCATACTCATGTAGAGGAGGACCCAGGTTCGTGGAAAAAATCATATTCTCGGGATCCATTTTTCGCCTGCCTTAAAGCAAGCAAATACATGCAGCAGGGTTACGTGTGACATATTAAGTGCACGGCTGAATAAAATAATAATTTACTTTCTAAGTGTTTTAAATTAATTTCCGAACAAGATGAAGCAGTATCAAGGCTACGCAATTTTTGGAACAGATATACATAGTTAGTATTTTCACTGGAAAATAAACAATTCAGTGCGCGTGGGTCCTGTTTATCTTTTGACTCAATGGTTTCTTTTGCCGGTTGACAAGATGCACATTATTTTAAAACCATAAGCCATCATACGTAACTACCCTGCTAGCTGAAGCCCCACAAGCCTATCGAATATGGAGAATAGGGAGATTACTGAACCCACGTGCTTAAGGCCTCCCAAAATTTTAAAATGGAAAAATGTGCTAAAATAGTGTACCTGCTATAATTTTGGCCGGAAATCTTTTCGGCAGATCTCGATCATTCCGGGAAAGTGATTTACACGTTGATAGGGTCTTAGGTAAGGAGCCTTTCCACTGCAAGAGGCAGTAAAACGGTCGACCAAATTAAGTATCTAAAATTTTAAAAGTACACCGACATGCACTTGGACTTTTATTCTGCATCATCTATTTTGAAACCTGATTCTTCGACAATTTTCCGAACTATTAATATATATAACAAAAAATATCACCTACCGATTGGATATGCAGCCATTTAAGGTTGCTGCAAGTCCATATTTTCACGTTCATGCTTGCGACGAATAACTCGGCGTTCCTGTCGTGAAAGATCCGTAGACAGGCGTGCAAAATTGCAAGGAAGCATTGTCTATAATATGTAAATACACAGTTCAAAGCTAGCACGAAAGCGCACGTTACCAGCGTTCGTCATTTTCGAAAACCATACAGGCTAGGGAAGTTGAGCGACTTCATTTGTGCCACGTGCATCATGTTCGCGAAACATATAATAGCATTGCCAGATGGCTTTCCTGAAAAAAGCGGTCTTTTAGCAGCATGAGCGGTGAACATTTGTTGCTCAAAAATTCAAGATGTGTGAGAAGCGCGCTTAAGATAAAAATCATATCGAAGGATCAATGGCTGAAAGAAAGCACTTTAAATGACACTGAAAGGTCTGTGTTATATCAAGACAAATATGAACTACGTCAAATATTATGGGATCTTAAATTTTAGGACATAGAAAGAAGATTGGCCACGGGGCTTTCTTTCCTTTAAAATAGCATTTTTCATATCAATTTGCTCAGGCTTTTTTGGCACATTACGTCAGAGCTTTAATCTAAAGCCTTCGTGTTTCCTAGGTGCATTTTGGCCTGCAACGTTTATTCTATCTGTTTAAACCTCATCACTCCACTTACCAAGAATTCTGCAAAGTAACGGGTGATAAGAAAGAAAGGCGGAAAGTTCAGATCCACCATTTCCGAACTTCCCAGTCGTTTCACGTTACTGTCAAGAGAAAAATTTAAATGTAGGTATGTAGAGACCTTAAAATAGCGGAAGCCGGGACATGGAAAAGCCATTGAAATAATTAACTCAAAGTCAAGCAAGTGGATAATTCCTTAAAATTTGATTAGCCAAATAAAATGTTCGTTTTCATTGTTTTGCTATGTGATATCAGTGAGAAGACACAAGAAGCACCAGCAGCAGATATTAGCATGTGAAGTACAAATCTAAAAGACAAACAACATTCCAAGAAAGATGAAAATTAAAAGTCTAACAAAAATGATGAGATGAATTTGCACGCACATATAAGAAGATAGATTCAGCACTGAGAACTGGCTTAAGAGGTTGATCGTCAAATATTACAAACAGGTTAAGGATTTCGCTTAAAATATCCAGCATAAAAAGATAAAGAGATTGAGAGATATTGATACATGTTTAGTTGAGTGCCAGGCTACTGCCATTAGAAAAAATACAACGAATGTTACTGATTGTGTGCCATTGTTAATCCTACAATAGGTAGCTTCTCGAGTGATGTCAGTTATTTACGCATCAGTAAGAGGAAAATGCAAATTACAAGAGCATACAGTGTAAACTATTAATTGAAACTTTTTTTACAAAGAGGCATGTGTTAAAAAGGTTTGAGGGTCTTTAAGGCTACAAATCTGGCTGTCGTTCATAAGGAGATAATATGCATGATATAGGACAATCATACTGATGAAAGATTTCAGGGATTCAAATTGCCCCTCGTCATTGGGAGAACTCACACGTAACGGCGGGTTACGGATCACCACCTTATCACTACAGTTGTTAGAACGATACGTATCGAATAATGGTGGAAGGTGACAATCAGCAAAAATTAAACCGAAGGAAACTATCATGGATAGCATCAGTTGCTTATGATAAATGAGAAGAGGAGACTTTGGAGCCGTGATATTCATCATTAGAAATGCCAAAGTTGCTACTATGATACTCTCTGTTGACTGCTGAGATAACTGACAACGCGGCGAAAACAATGGAACCGCAAGGTTGTCAGCAGTCTGTAATAGAATTGGACACCAAGGAGAAAGTTAAAAGCCACAAAGACCATCACTATAAGGCACGGCAGGGTGATGGTGACGAGGTTGTAGGAGTTTGCAGAGATCAAAAAGGAGAACCACCGATGCTTGGGAAACCAGCGGGCTTGTCAATTGTTTTGATAGTCGAAATCAGAGGGAACTCCTCATTGATCCACATTGGGCGATAGCAATTTCAGCACACAGGTGAGGAAATTATGAACGCCCAGAGGTAATAATGTCTCGGAAAAGGCCATGAAAATCGGTATGCAGGGCAGTCAAATCACCATAAATACAACTCTGTGCAACCATTAAACACATTGACCACCGGTTCAATCGAAAAGCAGTAGCCTCCTACTCCAGACAGTAGACATCATGAGACACACAGCCATTCTAATGGCGATCTAAATTTATCTGAAAATTGTCCAGATGAAACCCTTTCTTTTACAAAGGCACAGAGCGTGTTCAGAAACCGGATGAACTGAAAGTAGCGGGGTATCCGATGTGCAGCGGGTGTCATTTCCGTTACCGAAACTTTGATTACAGGCTGATATATTGGACAGCGAAATTGTCATCGATGGATATCCAACTCTTTCGTCTAGACAGTCTGCATAAAGAAAAGTGGAGGAATAGCAATCCTTATCATCTGAACGCAGAATCACTGCCCTTTGCGACTGCGAAGCAGTATATGTTAAAAATAAGAGGCGCGGAGAACAAAACCTGAATTTCTTGACTATATACAGACTGCCATTTCAAACTCCAGAAATGGACGTGACGATATTTTAAATAAGTAAAGAGGCAGTTCAGACTCAAGACACAGTTATCGCCTGAGATTTTGATGCACCATTGGTTCGCACTGGAACACGTTATCCGTAAAAAGGCAGATGGTATTGCTTTAACTCCAGATTATTAAAAGCCCGCATAATGAATAACCTTCTCGCACCCGTCCGGTCACAAGTTTGGTCGCACGTCTTTGAACCTCAATATCATCGAAAAGGTTCAAAGGCGTCACAACTCGCTCTGCTGACTGAACAAACTCGATCACCCTATGAAACGATTAGCTAACCTTGATCTCTTTCCCTTGAGTTACAAGCAGCTACGAGGTGACCTGATACAAACATTCCGTGTGCGCGGTCAGGGGCTGTTGCCTCGTACCTGAAGACTGCTTCCAGTTAGCAACAACCACGAACTTGAGAGGTCATCCACTTAAACTACGATGGCTGACTGGGGCCAGACTGCATACACAATTTTCTTCTCGCTCCAAATGAGCGATCGACGCTTAAAATGCTCTGCCTTTGGATGCTGTTATGGTTACTTCCATTGAGCTTTCTAAAGAAAAACCTGGACCATTATAGCAGTGCCCACTATAATATCCCCGTGTCGTTTTAAGAGTCACGTCCCAGTTGAATTACACTCTTATTATTACAATACTACTTCCTATGTTTAAGTACCATTTTAAAGCATTTTATTATCCGACCTCAACATCAATAACATGTCCTCATGCTACCTCGTAATATGTAAGTACATCGTTTATGTTTACTCTCGATTAAGCAAACAGCTGCTTATTTTCCGCACGCCATTATGTAAAACCAGCTGCATTTTCATGATGTATCAGAAATTTTTTTAGCCATAATGCAACCAAGAGGAAGTTCAGGCATTTGACTATCTTTCACTTAACAAACCGAACTGAACGAGAATTAAAAGAGAGCTCCAACGGCAAATTGCCTAAACTTCGTTCTCTTCAAAGGACCCAATTGATCGTGAAATGAATTTAGGTCACTCACGGCGCTTGGTAAAAGTGACCAATAGTCATGCCGCTGTGGGAATATTGTTTGCAAACCAAAGCAAATTGAGATTCTTGATTTTTGGTTAAAATTATTGGCGCGCGAATTAATCTGGCGGACATGAGAAATTACTTATCCAGCACCAAATTGGCAAAACATTCAGGCCGGAAATCCGGATGTCGATTGGATCAATCTCAGGGCGTTAGTAAAGACGACACTATGCACCGTAACTGGACCCATTAAATTTCCAAAATGCAAACCGCCCGGTTTGGCTAACGCGAGATTTGAAAAGACAACTAAACTCGAAAGAATTAACTCTGGAGAGCAGTGGCAACATTTCAACGTATATATTACGAAGAATGTTGCCGAAAGCGAAATGTGATAAGGTCAAATGTCTGCAGATCACGGAAAAGAAAGTATGAGGTGGAAATTATAGAACGCCGTCGATAAACCGAAAGTAATTTTTAGCTGCAGTTATAGTAGGTCGAAGAATAGGGAGACAGTGGCAGTTTTGATCAGGGAAAACAACGAAGATATTACTGAAAACCAAGAAAACACAGAACACCTTTGGTTAGTTTTTCGCATCTGTTTTACAAAGGAGTTTAACCAGACTGACTTTCGTACAGGTATTAACGGCTGCAGCCATTGAGAATCATTAATTTCCAGAAGAAGATGCGAAGAAGGAACTTCTTGCACTTATTGACACTAAGTCTCCGGGTCATGATCGAATACCAGCAAAAGTACTGAAGGAGCTTGCTAGTGAACTCCCTTGACCATTCTCGCGTATTTGCTCGAGGCACTGTCCCCTTTGATTGTAATGCAGCAACTATATACCCTTTTCATATGGTTGGATCCAGAACCAGCGTTTCGACAGTGCCTTGCCGGTGCTAACCAAATATAAATTCCTTATTTTGAAACTATCGAATGGTGACCCTAATATGCATGTTTTTCTAATTCAGTATATATAATTCAGTATATATAAGGGAGATAGGCAGAGCCTTTGAAAACCCTAAGTAATGGAAAGTATCATTAAAAAGGTCAGCGTGAAGTTTCTCGAAAAAAACTTCCTTCACAGTGCCCAACACGGATTTTGACGAAACTACTCTCGTTTGACCAAGAAGCGTTATTCAATGGAACAGTGGTCCAGGTCATAAGCTGAGGAGACCAGCGTTCATGTCGTCTACATCGACTTTAAAAAAGCCTTTGATAGAGTTCCTCACTGCTGGTTTCTTCACAAGGTCAGAGAATGCGAAATAAGAGTAAACATCACTCAATTGGATTGGAAATTTCTTGATAGGCCGAGCGCAGTCCGTGTGCATTGGCAATGTGAAATCGATTTCCATGCTGGTTGTGAGGAGTGTACCTCGGGGCTTCGTTCTTGGGCCATTACACTTCTTTATCTACGTCAATGATTGTATGAATACATTGGATGGCAAGGAAGTCATGTTTGCAGACGACATTAAGATATGGCAACCAAACAAATTCAGTACTGATGAACAGACTTTTCACAAGAATTTAGTTCAGTTCAGTTTTATTAAAGGGAAATATAAGCGAAGCCTTTGAGCTCCTAGTGATGTCAGTGACACTGTAAATTTCAGAGGCTGGACATATAATGGACGTTGGACAAGGGTTATCTCCCCGACACACTGCAGGGGCATCGGACAAATAATTATAAAATAATGTTACTCAAAAAATAGGGAGTAGTATGTTATATGACGCTAAAATTGTGGATGGGAATATGTTTCAGGAAATGTGTTAGGTTCGGATGTCGTGGTTGTACTTATGGCTCTACTGGTCAAACTTCCGCTTAAAAAGTGTCAACGGATGGGGACATGATTATGTCGGCCGGGCAGAGCATTCCAGGCCTTAATCACTCTGTTGGAGAAGAAGAACCTTCTTGTGTCAAGTCTTGCACCTGTCACACGTAGTTTAATGGGATGTCCTCGCAAAGTAGTGGTAGTAGCCAGCTCAAAGAAGTCGCCAGATGCAAGGCAACAATCCTGATGCCGCAGCATTTGAAAGGGCTTGTATTAAGTCGCCGCGTAGCTGTCTATAGTCCAGAGGAAACAGATCTAGATTAGACAATCGTGTCTGGTAAAGCAGGCAGCTTTGACCTTGAACAAGCTTGGTTGCACGTCTTTGGACCTTCTCAAGGGTGTTGTGGTCTTTGACAGACCACGGTCTCCTGGCTTGTATGGCACTCCAATTGTGGTCGCACGAACATCCCGAAGACCTTATTAAAGCACTCTTTGTCGAACTTTGCCAATGCTTGCTTAATTAGATACAAGCTTGGCATGGCAGATTTTGCTACTTTTGAGCAATGGAACGAAATTAAATTAAGACTTTTATCGTATGTTTGTACTTCCCATTCTTGAATTTTGCTGTCCTTTCTTCGGTTTGATGAACGAATCTAGCCGTTCAAAAATTGAAAAATGTTCAAAGAAATTTCACCAAAAAAACTCCTATATCCGACTCTTTTTAACTACTTCCTACTCAACAAGATGCCAGCTAACGAAGCTAAAATTTCTTTTGGGTCAGGAGACTTGAAGCAGGCTTTTTGTCTCCCTTTTTCGTCTTAATAATAGTTCAACTCTCCCAAAGCTTTCTGTCATTACCCCCCGTTAGTCTTCCTTATAACCTAAGAAATTCTGAACTAATTATACCTCCCCTGCATCCTCCACGTGTAAACGCTCTCTTCTTTGCTTCTAGGTATAGTTTTCTTTGGAATAACTTTGCCAATTGAAATAAGGTCGTTAACTAGTCTATCTGCATTCAAGCGAAGACTGCACATTTTATCTTAACACTGATTCTATTAACCTTTTATTTTTCCTCATCTTTTCCCAGTAGCTTTCCCAGCAATACGTAACTGAACGAAGTA